>JAREIS010000892.1:0-63597 GCA_030060385.1 Muscicapa striata striata
CCCCGACAGAGAGACCACCCCCTCAAATACCAGACCCCGCCCCCGAACAACAGAGCCCGACACGGAGACTTTCCCCTGGACAGACAGTCCGAGCGCTGGCCCCCCAAATGACAGACCCCGGACAGACAGACCACCTCCCAGTAACAGACCCCGGACAGACAGACCACCTCCCAGTAACAGACCCCGGACAGACGGACCGATCGACCGTCCCCCGAATAACAGACCCCGGACAGACAGACCACCCCCTCGAATAACAGACCACGGACAGACAGACCACCTCCCAATAACAGACCCCGGACAGACAGACCACCTCCCAGTAACAGACCCCGGACAGACAGACCACCCCCTCGAATAACAGACCCCGGACAGACGGACCGCCCCCCCGACCCAGCAGGCCGTTCCCCGCCCCGTCCCGCGGCTCGGTGTCTCACGGAGCCCCCATCCCAGGGGTGCCGGGGCTCCTCTGTCCCGGAGCGGCTCTCGCCCCACCCCGGGGCGGTTCTGGGGCTCCCCCGTCCCGGGATGACTCTTGAGGGCCCCGTTCCCGGCAGCTCCGGGGTTCCCCATCGCAGATCAATTTTCGGAGACTCCCATCCAGTGGGGGCTCTCGGGGTCACGCGCCCCGAGCGCGGTTCTCAGGGCCCCCCATCCCGGGCTGTTCCCCCGGTTCCAGGTGGTTCTCGGAGCTCTGTGCGCCAGCGCAGCCCCGACAGCGCCCACATCCCACCCAGCCCTCCCCAGCCCCGCACGCCCGGATCGCAGCCCCCGGGTGGAGAAAATCGGCATTTCCGGGGACTTCCCTCATTTCCCGCCCTCAGTGGGGGGCACATCGGGGATGTGTACCGGTACCGAAGCAGTTCGGAGCCTGGAGCTTTTTGGGGTGTAAATGCGTCTCCATTTTAGGTCAAATCATCAAAATTCTGCCCCTCACCCCCCGTGGCGATGGCCCTGCCGAAGAGGTGACCTGAGGCGGAGGGAGAGGTGCGGGGGAGGGACAGGGGATGGATGGATGGGCCGTGGGCCGGCGGCGTCCCCAGAATGTGTTAATGGGACATTAGCGGCTCATTGTTCCCCCAGCCCTCCCCCGCTGCCACCGCGCTGCCACCGCGCGGGGAAGGATTGCTCGGGGCATTTCGGAGTGGCCCTCCACCGGGTCCCCTTTCTCTCCCTCGAGCCTTCTTCCACATCCGGGGTCTCTTTAAAGTTGGGAGAGCAGCAAGGACGTGGAGATGGGGAGGTTCCCCCAAAACTCCTGCGGCGTCTCACCCCCACCCCTGCGGCCTCTGGGGCCACTGGGGAGCAACCCACCCATTGGGGAAAATAACGAGGGCCCGAGCTTTTCCTGCCCTGGGAGGGTGAGGTGAGGTTTAACGAGTCCCCCGGACCCCAGTTTGTCCCCAGAGATAGTGATGGTTCCAGTGCTCCGTCAGGATTTGTCTCCTTGGGGCTTCAGGCTTCAGTTGAGGAGGTGGAGCGGGGTAGGAACAACCTCGTGTCCCCAGTTCTCAGGGAAAAATGTGTCTGGGAGAGTGGGATGGGGTGGGAGATCGTGAATGGAGTGAAGGAGGGTTCTGGGATGTCCCAGGATCCTGAGGCACCTAAAAGTCCTGGGGTTGCTGTAGGTCCTGTGGTACCTGAGGATCCCAGCGTGTCCAGACTTCTGTGGTGACCGAGACTGAAGGAACAGTGGAGGGTCCTGGGGTGGTTGAGAGTCCCATGGTGGCTGAAGATCCTGGGGTGTTGGATGGTGCCACCATACACCACCCCCCATCCTCTCCATCCCATGGATCCCCCATTCATTCATCCATCCACCCCCAGAACACCAGGAATCACCTCCCAGTGGATGAAACCCATTGAGGAGGCTCTCCTGTGTTTGTAGGACCTACAAAAAGGTTGGGAAACATCCCAAAACTGCCAGTGCCATTTTTATGATTTAGGAAGTCATACGAGTGCAAAGTTGGGGGGCACCTGGGGAGTGCTGGGTGACACGGGATGTTCACCCTCCACATATCCCCTGTTGAGAACCAGCCACCTCCTCATGCCTTGAGGATTTGTCCCATGTTATTTATGGGAAATATGGGCAAAAATACTGCAGGAGATGATTATTTATATTTTTTAGCATCCTGGGACTCACACAGACCCCTGGACCATACCCCTAACTCCATGTACGTCTAAACAAGGAGCTGTCTGGGAAGACAGGGCAGATGTGAGCTCCCCATTCAGCACGTGGCTGGAAACGTTAATTAAACACAGGGCAATAAAACATCTGGAGGGCTGGGAGTGGGGAAGGGCCAGCCGGCACGACCCCCCGCAGCTGCCTCCTGCTTTTCCTTGGGAATCTTGGGCAGGGGGGACTAGGGTCACCAGCGATTTCGATGGCACAAAAGCCTTTTCATGAAGTATTTCAGGCAAAGCAACTGAAGAACCTTTGTGGTGCAGAGCGAGAGGCGGCCGGGGGGTGGTGGAGTCTGATGGCCCCAGGGGTTGGGGAACTGGAGATGGCTGGAGATTGGGGTTCACGGTCAGGCTCCGGGTGATTGAATGGGACAGAGATAATGGTTTGGAGATGCTGGATTAACCCCCATTTGGTGGCACCCCACCAGCCTCACAAGTGCCTGTCATGAGGGAACGAGCCCACCCTGTAAAAAAATGGGGAAAAGGTTTTTTGGATGAGTCTGTCCTGCAGGCTGGCTGGACCATCACGGCAGGACCCAGCACCCAGGGTGGGGAGGGATGGACATATCCATCTGAGCATTCCCCCTGAGGGAGGGGACAGGGGCACTGGGGTGACTGGGGTCACTCTGGTGTGGTGAAACACCTGGGTGGGACGGTGGGCCAGGGTCTCCCTGGTGAGATGTGATACCTGGAGGAACACAAATGGGATGCATGCACCCCGGCAGAACAGGAATGGTGGAGTGATGGGCACCCTGGGTGGGATGGGGGCACTCAGGGAAGGTGCAGGCAACTTCATAGGATGGGGGGCAAGGATGAGAGCAGCCAGATGGGAGGCGACACCCTGGGATGGATGGGGGGACCCAGAGCAGAGTGGGAGGATGACGGACGGAATGGGGGAGACCATGAGTAGAGTTGGGCACACTCAGATGTATCGGAAGTGTCACCCCGCATGGAATGGGGAGACCACGCGTGGGATGGGAACACTCGGATGGGAGGTGACACCCTGCATGGGACGAGGGGACCCCAGCTGGGGCACCCTGGACAAGGTGGAGGAGCGCTGGATGAGGGCGGTATGGCCGGGATGGGGAGAGCCTGGACAGTATGGGGGCCCCGGGCGTGCAGGGAGCTCGGACGCGGCGGGACCGACGGTCGCCCCGTGGGCAGCGGGACCCGCGCGGAGCGGTGCGGGCCCGGCGGGGCGGTGCGAGCCCCTGCCCGGCCCCCGGTGTCGGTTTGCATCCCGGCTCCTCCCCGCCCCGCCGCCCCGCGCATTCCCGACCCTCCGGGCGGTGGCGGCGGCGGCGGCGGGCGGGGGGGCGGGACCCCACGATGCCGCAGCTGGAACCGACGGGGGAGACGACCTGGGGGCCCCCGACGAGCTCATCGCCTTTCAGGACGAGGGCGAGGAGCAGGACAAGGGCGCGGGGCGCGGCTCGGCCCACGGGGACCTGGACGAGCTCAAGTCCTCGCTGGTCAGCGAGACCGAGAACCGAGGGGGCCCCGGCCCCGTGGTCGGCCCCGGCCCCGAGGTGAGGCGAGGGGCGGCGGGGAGCCGGGGGGAGGCGCCCCCCGCCCGGCCCCGCTCCGCTCACCGCCTCTCCCCGCAGGCGGAGCGGCCCCCGCCGCCCCGGGAAAGTTTCCAGAAGCCGCGGGACTCTCTGGCAGAAGGTACCGGACCCCCCTTCCCGGCGCCCCCCTGCTCCCCGCCACATCCCCCGGGACCAGCCGACACTTCCCAACTTCTTTGTTTCCGCCCCGGGCTGCGGGCGGGACCCTCGTGTGCCCCCCGTCTCCCCTGCCTGTGTCCTCCCGTTCTCCCCACGGTGTCTCCCCACAGTAGTGTCTTCACCCCCACGCGTGTCCCCCCGTCTCTTACTTCCCTCGTATCCCGCCCGCCGCGTTCCTCTCCCTGGTGTCCTCACCCCCGCCCCCAAATTCCCCCTCCCTGTCCTCACCCTCGTGTCCTCGCCCCCCCCGCCGTGTGTCCATCTGCCGTGTCCCCCAGTTCAGCTCCCGTGTCGCCTCCCCCGTGTCCGCTCTGCTGTCTCGTCCCCTCTCGCACCCCACCGGCCCCAGGTCCCGCCCCCCTGCCCCGGTAACCGGCGCCGGTCGCTTCCCCGCGGAGGATCGGTGCCCCCCATGCAGGATCGGTGCCCCCCAGGATCGGTGGCTCCACGGAGCGGCCGAGCTCGGGGCACCGCCAGGGCAGGGTCTTTTCAGGGAGTGCCCAGCACTGGACCCGCCACCCCGGGACTCCCCCCATGCAGCCGAGATCCCCCTCCTGCAGGGCCCCCCCAAGAAAAATCAAGAACACTCCCAACAGACTTGAGCACCCCCCGAGGGACCTATCCGGGCCCCTCCCCAGCCCCAGCGGGGATCTCCCAACAGAGCCAAGGATCCCCCTAAGGGACTTGGGCACCCCCAGAGGGACGTACTCAGGTGTCCCCCAAGTGGGAACCCCTAGAAAACCATGGACCCCCCCAAGTGGGAACCCCTAGAAAACTAAGGATCCCCCCCAAGCAACTTGGGCACCCCGGAGGGACCCACCCCCGCTCCGCAAGTGCAGACCGCCTTCCACGAGAGCCAAGGACTCCCGCAAAATGACTTGGGCATCCTCAGAGGGGCTTCCCTGGGCCCCCCGTGCACCAGCCTTGCCCCCACCCCTCCGCCTGCTGACCCCCCCCTTCCTTCTCTCCCCAGTGGTCAGACGACAAGATGGGGGGTTTTTTAAGGGCCCCCCCTATCCCGGCTACCCCTTCCTGATGCTCCCTGAGCTGGGCAGCCCCTACCTCGCCAATGGAGCCCTCTCCCCCGGCGGAGCCCGCACCGTAAGTATCCCCCCGGACCCTCTCCGAACCCCCCAGCTTCACCTCACATTTTGCGGGTGCTCAGACCCCCCTAAGCCTCACAGCCCCTCCTGCAGGAAAGCGACCACCTGATGCTTAGGGAAAACCCCGAGAAATTCGGTTTATTTGCTTTGTTTTTGGTTCACTTTGCCCCTTTGGGGGGGAGCTTTGAGGGGGGTGGGGACTTTGGGGGGCTTCACTCCGGGGGACCCGCCCTGAAACCTGACCCTGAGTTGCCGCTTTTCTCATTTAAAAGGGTTTTAAAGCCGTTAATGGGCCAACATTGGCCGCGGGGGGAGAAGTGATTAAGCAAATTGAGCGAGAACTGGGGGGAGTGGTAGGAGAGGGGGAGCTGACACCCCTCCGCAGAGACTCTCGACCCCCAAACCCACCTAACTTCTTGGTCAGCATCCTAAAGTAATTTCGGGGATATAAAGGTATTTTAGGAACATCAAGTGTTCCCTACGCGGCCCTACAGGGCCATCCTGGGTGGAATTCTCAGGCTCCCCGAGGGAGGAGGGAATTCTCAGCCCTCCGGGGGTCCTGAGCCTTTGGGGAAGGATGCTCATCCGGGCAGTGGTACCCACCGAATCCCGGGCTGGAGCACCGAGCCTCACTCCTGGTTGTCCACGTGTGTTTCTCACTCCAGTGATGCTTTTCCACATATTATTTTTCGGGATCCATAGGGAACTGTGTTCCCGTGTGGAACGTATATGGGACAACGATATTGTGGCATTTATAATGGTTTGAAGTCCTGGGGTCTGGCTGGTTTCGCATGGAAATACGGAGTTTTCCATATTTTCAGGGTTTTCCTACTTTTGCTTTCCTGGAAGCAACTGGTTGGAGTGGCTGTGAAGTGCAAATCCTGGGATGGGGAGGGCCGATAAGCTAATTATTCTGGTATTTTGAAGTCAGCTGGATAAAGGTTGTATTCCCAATTTGTCACTCTTGGGATTATGAGGTTTTGGGGATGAAGCAGGATTGACCACGATGCCAAACACTGGCAAGGAATCCTGGATAATGAGGAAGGATTGGGATCCGTCACAGGCCGCCACTAACGATGATTTAATGAATCCCAGAAAGGGGATTAATTAACAGGGGCTGGAGCGGGTGTCGCCTCCCCGATGTTTTAAAGTGATGGCTGGGGTTGGGAAAGCACGGATGGGGCTGGATTTGGGCTGAATTCCGACAGACTGGGGCCTCTGCATGGAGCCAGGTTAGTGAGGGTTAGTGAGCGAGCTAGGGATGCTGGGGGCAGCTTGGGTGAATTTTGTGGTGCTGCTGGGTGAGGCCCTGCTGGATCCCATGGCCACTCATGCCCAGGAGCTCTGTGCCTGTCACCAGGCCCCCTTCCATGAGCTCCCACAGTGTGGCAGCACAGGGATGCCCCAGATCCCAGGACGTCATCGTGCCAAGTGCAGCTGGACTGGCACAGTGTCCCTGGTCCCGTACTGGATCCACCTGGGCACAGCATCCCTGATCCTGTGCCAGACCCAGCAAGGCTCGACATCCTCAATCCTGTAACAGAAAATGGCAGGACAGAGCATCCTCCATCCTGGCCTGGATCCAGCCAGATGCAGCATCTTTGATCCTCTGCTGGATCCTCAATCCCAAACTGGATCCCGCTGTTTGTCTCGTGTGGGATCTGGCTGGGCTCAGCGTCATTGATCCTGTTCCTGATCCATCCAGGCACAGCATCCCTGATCCCGTATCAAATCCATCTGGGCACAGCATCCTGGATCTGATGCTGGATCCATCCAGGCTCAGCCTCTCCAATCCCATGCCACAGCCACCTTGATCCTTGGATCCTTGATCCTGTACGGATCAATCTGGACACAGCATCCCCGACTGCCCACCGGATACATCCAGGCACAGCCTTCCCAATCCTCTGCTGGAAGCAGCCTCCCAATCCCTTCTGGATCCAGCCGGGTGCAGCATCACCTGAGGGCACCAAGCTTGCCAAACCCACCTCCCACCATCATCCCAGGAGGCTCTGGATGAGCCTGGGCACGTGGAACGCTGGGGTGGCAGGAGGCACAGGCTGCCTTGGGAAACATCTTTTCCTTGTTTCCTTCTTTTTTTGCCCCAGCGTTGGAGGAAACAAGCTACAGGATCTGCAGGACCCAGCATCCTGGTGGCCATGGCATCCAGCCTCATGTTTCACAGCCAGGTGCTGTGGATTGAATTGCACGGAAAAGAATGATTTTGGGAGAAGAAACCGAAACCCCAAATAATCTCCATGGCCAGGAGACGCTCCAAGGAGGTGGCCAGGAAGGTGGTGGATCCTAGGGATGGATAAGTCTGTGTATGCCAGGACTGATCTGGACAGTCAAACAACTGGGTGACCTTTTTTGGAATACCGGGCAGGGAAGCAGTGCTTCTGCATTTCTCCACTCCAAAATCTTTAGAAATCTGGGATATCTGTGGAAATCTGGGAAATACTTAGGAATCTGGTTACACAGTGCCATCCCACACTCCAAACCAGGAGAAGTCCCATCCCTCTGCCAACCCACCAAGCACCAATGGATGGATGCTGCTCCTGCTCTTCAATCTGTGTGGATTCACTTTGCTCCTGGGTTATTTCCAAATGGGATCCTGGAATCTGGGAAGTGTCCATGGTCCCCAGTATCACTTTCCTGGCAATTTCTGTCCAGGGAGTATTTTTGGGGCTCTGCTCTTGATGGTGAACAGATTTGTTGGAATCTAATGCTGTTTGGAGCAGCATTTTAGCCTGGTTTTCCTCATGGAGAGCCAGGAATTGAGGACCCATGAGGCTGTGTTTGGTTCCTTGGGATCATTCCCAACAACACAAATATCTCCAAGGTGGGATGGAAAGGAAATGCTCTGGACATGCATGAACTTGGTGGATGCAAAACCCTATTGCCTTGATACTGGATCCATTCCATCAGGATCGTGAGGCGTTGATGGGTTTTATCCCAAACCCAGAATGAGACAGACCCATCCTGGGGTAAAATCTCATCCCAACATCTTTCCCTGCTTTGGAAGTGGATGGGAACCAGGCACGGCACTGCCAGAGCAATGAAGCTGAGACCATGCACAGGATTGGCATTATTCCCAAAAAAACCAGTTTAACCCCAGGAATTTGAGTCTGGAGGCGAGGATTTAAATAAATCCAAACCTTCCTCAGGCATGGAATTCCATCCAAACAGCTCTCCCGACGCCATGCCGGTGTAATTAATGCACCTCGGTGTAATTAATGCTCCTCGGCAGGCTGCGATCCCAAAATAAATGAGGGAAAAATCCATAACCTGGGCTTGTTCCGGCTGTTTTTATGCCACTCCTGCCATGAATTCCCGAGGATACAGAGCCGTATCTGTCTCCTAAAGAAAATAGATCCTTAGCTGCGCTGCTGCCAAGGAAAATGATTAAAATACAGATTTTTGGCAGGAGAAAGGGTTGCTCCAAAAACCAGGCGGGTCTTGCTGGTGGTTCTGGCAGAGTGTGGAGGGTTTTGGCGTTAGGATGCGGGTGGAGGTGTTGGAATGGGGGATTTTTCTGGCGCGGGGGCTCACTCGATACTCAGCATCCTCGGACCATGGCAGCTCCTCCTTCCTTCTGCACTAATTTGGGATTTTCTGGTTTATTTGGGATTTGCCCCCCATCGGTGCCGCCTTCCTTCCCCACCTGGAAAATATTAAGGAAAAACCCTGGTTTTTTCACACTTTTTGGCTTGTCCGTGCTGCTCCGTGCAGCTGCTGGGTTGATCCAGCCCTTCCCGGCTCTGAGCCCTCCCCGTGCCTCAGTTTCCCTACTCCCAGACTCTCCCGCCTGCTCTGCAGAGCTGCCGCACACAATGGCCCCTTTATCCTGCTCCTTAATTATGCTCTTCGGCTAATTACCCTGCGGGCGGAGTCTGTAGACCTACAGGAGGTTTCCACTCCCCCCACCCCCCAAATCTCCCTCCTCCCTCCTTTTCTAACACGATTCCCAAATTAAAGCGATGAAGTAAGTGCTCGGGGCGCCTCTGCTCAGCCCTGGGATTGTTCCGGGACTGAGGCGCATTCATCATCCTTCTGGAATTCCCAGCAGCTGCTTTTCATTAGTTTTCCTTCCTTGAATTCGCTGGCGGGAGCTTGGGAGGGAAGAGGAACCCGAGGGGAAGTGCCCGGTGCATCCTGGATGGAGGAAGAGGAGGGATAAGAGACGAAGGGGCTGGGACCAGCATCGGTTGTGTTGTGTTGTGTCTCTGGGAGTTGGGAGAAAGGGGATGGAGTGTGGGAAGGTTGTCCAAGGGGGAGGGGAAGGGGTGATGTGCCCCTTCTAAGTTTGCTTCTTTTTCAGGTGCTTTTTGGCAAGGATTTCACCTGGTGTGTTCACCCCAGGGGTCCTGGAGCCCTGGGGGCAGCTCATGGCTCTGGCAGAGTGCAGGAGAGCTGGCAGGGTGGGGAGGTTGCAGGATGGGGACCTGGCAGGGTGGGGAGGTGGCAGGATGGGGACCTGGCAGGGTGGGGAGGTGGCAGGATGGAGACCTGACAGGGTGGGGACCTGGCAGGTGGGGAGGTGGCAGGTGGGGAGGTGGCTGTGCTGCTGTCCCCAGGGTGCTGCAGCCCCAGCTCCAGGATGCTCTGGGGAGGCTCGGGAGCAGCGGGATTGCTGAGCCTGCTGCTCCTGCTGGGATCCCCCAGGATGCAAAGAGATGAATGGATCCATTGAGGCTGGGGCCGGGAGCTGCAGACAAAAGCCTCGGTGCAGCAGCAAGGATTCGGGGCCACAGGGTTTGGGGACAGGGAGGAGGGGGCAGGGAGCAGCCACTGAGCCTGTCCTGCCCCGTGGCCAGGGTGTGCAAGGAGTGCTGGGGGCACCCAAAGGCGAAGGGTACTCGGGGTACCAGGGTGTTCCCCGTGGGTGGGGAGAGCTCAGGGTGTCCATGGGATGCTCGAGTCACCCAGGGGAAAGGGATGTTCAGGTCCCAGTGGGCACCCATGGGTGAGGGAAGCTTGGGATGCTCGGGGCACCCACATGTACAGGGTGCTGGGCCATCCCAGTGCCAAGGCTGCTTTGGGCTGAGCTCTGTCCCCCAGTGTCCTGGCAGTGCTCCAGCCTCATTCTGCTGCCTCCCATCCTGCCTTCCCTCTCCTGCCCTCCTGCACAGATCTGAGTTCTTCAGCAGATGCCACCAGTGTCCCCAGGGTGGGGACATAGCATCTGTGGCTGGAGATGAGGTCGTAAGCGCCACCACTCCAAGCTCATCCCAAACACAGGAGGTTTTTTTACTTATTTTTAATCTCCCAGCTGCTTTTTTCACCTTCCCATCCCAGCCCCGTTGGCATTTCCCATCTGGTATCTGTGGCTGTGTTATGGGCATGGAGAAACATCTGTTGTTAAGGTGTCACAACCCCTCATTCCCACCCCAAAATCCTTGTCCCCACCTGGTGCAGCCTTTACCTAGCCAGTGCCACCCAAAATATGCTAAAAGGGGACATGGTGATGTCTCTTGCATCACCCCCATATCACCCTTCAGAAACCCTAAATCCTGATGGGAAAATAACTCTTAGAAGGAAGTTTTGGGGTTCTCCCAGGGATGTGGGGATACAGGAGACCCTCCTCAAAAGTCTCCTGACAGGAATTTGTCATCCTGGTGTTCATGGGCAACATCTGGAGGAGATTATTTGGCTGGGAAGCGGATGGATGGTGGGGGTGGGGGAGAGATTTATGTCTCATTCCCTGGGCTGTAAATGCAGCTGTAATTGGGATTTCTCCCTTCCCAGTTATCCCAGGGAAGCAGAATGCAGCAGCTGCAGTGCAGGGTTGCAGGACGGGTGATGGGCTCTCTGAGGCCGGGATGCTCCTGGCTTTTCTCCCTGATTTTTGGTGTTGGGGTGATTTGTTGGGGTGTAGAAGACCCCATCCTGGCTCAGGAGGGTGAGAGGCCAGGTCCCTACTTTCTCCTCTCTTTCCCCCCCACTTCCACCACCCCTTTATTCCCCAGTTTGGGGTTTCCCCCCAATCCCTGTTGATGCCATCCCCATCTGCAGCATCCCTGGGTGCAGCCCCAGACCCTTCTGGCAGGGCACATTTGGGGTTTTCTCCACCTTCTTATGCCCAAGCGCAGTTTTAAGGGACTGCATGATGCATTGAGCCCAGAATCCTCATTACTCTCAATCCCATCTCCCTGTCACTCCTGGAGCCACTTCTTTTTCTGTGTGTTTTTTTCCCAAACAAGCCAGTGACACTGCTCAAAGCTGGATCTTGGGATGCCCTGGGGCTACAGTGGCCACGCCTGGACAAAGATTTTCGGGGCCTCCTCTAAACATCCTACAAACCCCCATTTTCTGCCCTAATGCTTGGCCTGTCGTGTCTCGCCCGGCGTGATTTTGGGATGAATTTTGGGGGAAAAGGACTGGAGCAGAGGTGGGAGGGGGAAGGGCTGTTGGTTATCCTGCAGCTGTGTAAACAGGCTGGGAATCTGGGGGTCTTTGCAGGGGCTCAGGGGACTTTGCAAAGCCCTGGGAACTTGGGCTGGAAAAGGGATTGACTTGAGGATGGATGACTGGGGGTCTCCATTCCCCACCTCCTGTCCTGGGACAAAAGGATGAATGCTTAAATGCATAGATGTGGAAATCTTCTGGGTGCCTTCTAGCTCACGTGGGGAGTTTTGGGGATGGGGATGAGGCACTCACATGCTGGGATCACCTGGATCTTCTCCACAGTGGTTCCTGCAGGATCATCTGTGGGCTGGAGCCTCTGCAGGCAAAGGGAAAAGCCAGCAAAGAGGCTCCTGCCCCAGAGCCTCTGGCAAAATGGTCCCAAACAGACCTTTTCTCTCCCAAAATGAGGCCAGTGAGTACCAAGCCTGAGGCTTTGATCCCACAGAGAGGAGCCTGTGCAGGGACAGGGAGCATTGGGATAAGTGATGGAATGTGCAGCACTGGGATGAGTTGCAGAGCTGGAAAATGGAGCAGTGGGACAGGCAGTGCTGGGATGGGTGATCCTGGGACACCTGAATATGGTGCATCCAGCCTGAAAAACACATTTCCCTCAAAAATCACATCTCACCTGCATGGCAGTGCTGGGACACACTGTGCTGGAACCAAGACATGGAGACAGGAGATGCTGGGACACACAGCTGGGTGATGGAATCCTGGGACACCATGACAAACCATGCTGGGACGTGTGACATTAGCATGTGGAATTGCTAGGATGTGCAATCCTGGGACCTGCAGTCCTGGGACACACAGCAGCCCCCCAACATGCCACACCAGGACCCAGGACCCTGGCATGAGCCACACCAGGATCCACTTTGTTGGCATTTACCATGCCAGGATCCAGGATGCTGGCATTTACCACACCAGGACACACAGCCCCAGCCAGGGCTTCTCCAGCTGTGCTTTTCCCCCTTCCCAGGGAAGTCTTCACAACTGGATTGATCCCTGTGCAGAAGAGGAGTGGAAATCCTCTCATGAACACCCTTAATTGGACATCAGGGGATCCCCTGGCCCCTTTTCTTCCGGGGTCTGGGGGCTCCCAGAGGGATGGGCTCCAGCAGGGAAGGGGTTATCCCTGGTTTTAATTGGCTGGTAACGAGAACCCAGGACTGGCTCTAATCTCTCTGGAATGTGACCGATTTTCAACTATTTTCTTCTCTCTTTTTTTGCTGCTGTTTCACAGCTCAGATCCCCACGTGGGGGGACAGTGGGGGCTGTGTCCCAGCTGGAGCCAAGGAATAGGGAGGAAAAAGAGGGGAGGGGGGGTCATTTTTCCACATCACCACTGAACCATTCACCAGCTCCCCCCGCTTTGTATAATTTGAAAGAGTCCCCCCCTCTTCCTCCCCCTCCCTTCCCCTTTCCCTTCCCCAGGCTCCTGAAATGGCCTCGAAATGAGAATCAGCCTTTTATCCCCCAAACCTTCCCCCACTGCCGTCCCCCTGCGCCGCCTGTCCCCGTCCCCTCGCGCCTTCTCCACTTACAGACAGCCCAGAAAGCCCCTTTGTGACGGGCAGGGGCGGGGGCTGGGGGGCAGGGAGCCCCTTGGGGTGTGGGGGGACAGCTCCTGCCCTGTCCTGGACACAGTTGCAGGGGGACACGGTGGGGGAGCACCGAGGGTCTCATCCAGTGCTCGGAATGTCTTGGCTGGGGACGGGTGGGGGGTCCCCAGTGCCACCCCAGTGCGGCTGCAAGCGTGGCCATGGAGCTGTTGGCACATTTTGGCTGCCCTGGCATTGTGCATCTCCTGCATTTGGAGGGTGCATCAAAGCTGCCCCTTGGGGAGCAGCTCCTTCACTGCAGGGCTCGCTGGTCCCAGTGAGCCCACAGGTGACAGTGACCCTGGGGGGACAGTGAGCTGGCAGGGCGTGGCCAGCCCGTGGGAGACAGTGAGCCCACGGGGGCTGTGGGGCCAGCAGGTCAGGGTGAGCCTGGGATCGTGGGGCCACCCACATTCCAAGCGTGCTCTGGGTGCATGGTGTCCCAGCTCCCAGCCCCTGCAAGCAGCTGCCAGGGGATGGATCCAGTCGTGGCACCTGTGGGATTATCCCAGCAGTGCCAAAAGTCTCCCTGTAGGGGCACTGGGAGCGTGGTGCTGGAGCATCCCTGTGCCAGGAGGGGATGGGAAGTGGCCCTGTGGCACCTGGGTTAGGCAGTGAAGCAGGTTTTTGGGGATCCCCTGTGCCAGCAGCTGTGGAAATGGTTGGATTGTGAGGAATCCTCATCAGTTTTGGGACTGTGCAGTGCCAGGGGGTCCCTGGGTGCCAGCAGGAGATGGGGTAATGGAGGGTGCTGGGAGGTGTGCCTGGAGATGGAGGGGGCTGCTTGGGCTGGAGCCCTGGGGGATGCTGAGGATGGAGGGTTCCTGGAGGCAGAGGGAGGAGGACTGAAGGTGCAGGGAGGAGTATTGGAAACACAGGGACAGGATATCAGAAACGCAGCTGGAGGTACTGGAAATGGAGGGGGATACTGGAGGTACAGGCAGGGTTGATGTGGGGTGCAGGAGGGGCGTGCTGGAGACAGGGGACAGCCAGAGGTGCTGCAGGGGGAACATGGGATGCTTTGGGGGTCATAGGGGGCTGTACGAGGGGGGAGGAACCCCCAGCCCTAGAAGAGTTCATGCTCCCCCAGACTCCTCCTGGGCTTTCCTTCCAGCTGCCTCAGCTCAGGAAGTTCTGTATTTGGGGAAATTCCTGCAGGCAGCTGCTCCAGCCACATTCCCACATTCTCGAGCCCTGGCATCTCCAGGGACCCTTCCTCCCTCCCTCCTGCTGTCTTTGGGAAATGCTTCTGTCCCCCAAGCATTGCACAAAGCACCTTTCTTTGGTGGTGCCACAGAGGCACCCCAGTGTCCCAGTGAGATGTTAACCCAGAAAGGGAGAAAAATCCCCAAAATCTCTTTGCCACCAGCCCATGGGTTGGGGTGTCTCAGCTGGGTATGCAGGCGAGGCTGGGGAATGTTTTGGGGTCAGAGGGTTGTTTCAGAGCTAGGGAATATTTTGGGATTGGGGGGAAGTTTTGGGGCTGGGGAATCTTTTGGGTATAGGGTTTTTTTTGGAGGGCTGTAGGAATGTTTTAGGGCTGAGTGGGATGTTTCATGGTTGGGGGTGCTTTGAGATCAGGGGGTGCTTTGGGGCTGGGGGTGTTTTGGGGTCAGAGGGTGTTTGAGGCCAGGGGTGGGGTGATTTGGGGCTGGGGGGATGTTTCAGGACTGGTGCAGTGTAGTGGGGCAGGGGTTTTTTGGGGGCCAGGGGTGCCCAAGGTTCCTGTAGGGCATTGTGCCACCCCTCCCACAGTACCTGCAGATGAAGTGGCCGCTGCTGGATGTGCCGACAGGGGCCACGCTGAAGGACAACCGCTCGCCCTCACCCGCCCACCTGGTAAGAGCAGCCCCTTCCCATGGGGTGGTGGCTTCCCAGCACCCCATGATCCTGACAGTCGGGGGGTTTGAGAGTGATTTGGGCTGGAAGGGGCCTTAAAGACCAAAGTGGCACAATCCTGCCGTGGGCAGGGACACCTTCCACTGAGCCAGGTTGCTGCGAGCTGCCTGGAGCAGTTGCAGGATGGGGCAGCCGTGGGCAGTGGTGCTGCCCCGTGCCCATGGGGGCTCCTGGAGGTGGCCGTGGGTCCCTGGCACGCGCTGTCCCCACAGTCCAACAAGGTCCCGGTGGTGCAGCACGCCCACCACGTGCACCCGCTGACGCCGCTCATCACCTACAGCAGCGAGCCCTTCCCGCCGGGATCGCCGCCCGGCCACCTGTCCCCGGACATCGACCCCAAGACAGGTGAGCTGCGGCCGGGGACACCAGCGCTTTGGGGGAGCCAGACAGACCTGGCCACCAGCAGCGCTTTGGGGGAGCCAGACAGACCTGGCCACCAGCAGTGGTTTGGGGGAGCAGAGGGAGCAGGGTGGCGCGGGGAATGCGCTGGGAGCATGGGGCTCTCCGCTGGATGCTGCCTCTGCCTCAACCCCTGTGGGAGGGGGCTGGGGGGTCCTTGCCCAGACAGGTCAGGCTGGGGAGTGGGGACCCCCCCAGGGCTCTGCAGTGGCTGTTTCAGTTGTGCCCAGCCTGGGGTGATGGGTGTGAGGGAGATGGGCTACTCAAAGGGAGGGTGCTGGGATGGAAATGGGGTGCTCAAAGGGAAGGTGCTGGGGGCACGGGGGGCTCTGAGGCTGCCGTGCCCCTGTTCTGACCTCCCTCCCTGCTCCCTCTGCCCTCACAGGGATCCCCCGGCCGCCGCACCCCCCCGAGCTGCCCCCCTATTACCCGCTGTCGCCTGGAGCCGTGGGGCAGCTCCCACACCCGCTGGGCTGGCTCATGCCACAGTAAGGATGGACTGACCCTGGCATGGGGTCCCTGGGGATCCTGGGAGCCCCACTGCTGACTGAGACCCTCCTTCCTCTGCTCCTCCTCCTCCCACTTTATCCACTTTTCCTGCAAGCTCAGCAGGATGCTGCAGGCTCCCGTGGGGGGGGGTGGGAAGGGAGGGACTCCCTACTGCTAAAAAATCTGGGAATCTTGCAGATGGAAATCAGCTGAAAACCAGTTCCAGGGTGCCCATGAACTGGAAAAGGATAATTTTTTTCCCCTGAAACTTGTGTTTTTGTAGGCAAGGCCAGCCTGTGTACTCCATTCCTGCTGGTGGCTTCCGGCACCCATATCCAGCCCTTGCCATGAATGCCTCCATGTCCAGGTGGGTCTTGGAGGGGGAGGCACTCTCATGGGTACTCAGAGCTGGCACTGGGTTTTGGGACACTTGGCTGCACACAGAGCATGGGCACAGACCAGTCTCAGGAGATCAGGGTGGTCTCCTCGGCTGAAAATGCCCCCACAGGCCGTGGTTGGTCCCCATGGGTGGAGGAATGGGATATCCCATGGGCTCAGGGCGTCGCTTGGGCTGGATCAGTGTCTCCATCTCAAGGGTGGGGTGGGATCTGGGGGCTTTCAGGCACATCCAGGGTCTCCAGCATGGCTTTGGGTAGTGCAGTGTGGATTCGGGGTTTCTAGGGTGGATTGGGGTAGCATTGTTTTGGGGTTTCCAGTGTGCATTTGGGATTCCAGCATGTTCTCAGGGTTTCCAACTCAACTGGGTTGAGGCAGGTGGTCTCTCAGCCCAGGAGGTTCTCTGGGGGGTCTTTGGCTGCCCGTGGAGAGGTGACCACCCCTGCTGTCCTCTCCCCCGCTGCAGTTTGATGTCCAGCCGCTTCTCCCCGCACATGGTCCCGCCACCCACGCACGGGCTGCACCCCTCAGGCATCCCACACCCCACCATCGTCTCGCCCATCGTCAAGCAGGAGCCCTCCCAGCCCAGCCCCAGCCCTGGAGGCAGCTCGTGAGTGGGGGCCAGGCCGGCTGTGGGGACGGGGGCTTGTCCTGGGGGTCCTGACCTCTGCTGCCATTCCTTGCAGGAAATCCCCCGTGGCAGTGAAGAAGGAGGAGGAGAAGAAGCCCCACATCAAGAAGCCTCTCAACGCCTTCATGCTGTACATGAAGGAGATGAGGGCCAAGGTGGTGGCTGAGTGCACGCTGAAGGAGAGCGCGGCCATCAACCAGATCCTGGGCCGGCGGGTACGGTGGGGATCCCCCATCAGGGACCCTTCAGACCCCCCGGTTTCACTCCTGCCTGTGCATCAGACCAGGGGCATTGCCAGCCCTGGGAGTCCCAGGGGGTGGGGGTGACCTGGGTGGCACTGGGATGGGCAGGGATGGAGCCAAGGGCAGCAGGTCCTCGGGGTCAGCACTGTGGATTTGGGGATCCCAGCCAGCTTTGAGGTCTGCAGCACGGCTCTGGTGTCCTGGCATGTATTCAGTGTTTCTGGTGTGCATTTGGGGTCTCTGGCCTGGCTCTGGGCTCTCCAGTGAGAATGTGGGGGTTCCCAGCCTGGCTTTGGGGTTCCCAGAGCGGCTCTGGGCTCTGCAGCGTGCTGTCCCCCACAGTGGCACTCGCTGTCGCGGGAGGAGCAGGCCAAGTACTACGAGCTGGCGCGGAAGGAGCGGCAGCTGCACTCGCAGCTCTACCCGACCTGGTCGGCGCGCGACAACTACGTACGTGTGGCCCCTGCCCTTGCCCCGGCCCTTCCCGGCCCTGCCTGCGCTCGGGGGCACTGTTTGGGGTGCTGGGGGCAGTGGCTGATGGTGCTGAGTCCCCGCAGATGCTCTGGGGCACCACCAGCCCTGTTTGCCCCCAGAGCACCCCCCACGGTGGCCGAAAGTCACGGAAGGACCCAAAATCATCTTTTCCAGGGCAAGAAAAAGAAGCGGAAGCGCGAGAAGCTGGCGCAGCAGCAGCAAAGCCACGACCTGGACAGTGAGTACCCCCCCTCCGCCTCCCCCCGCGCTGGGCTCCGGCCCTCACGCCGTGCCTGTCCCCGCAGGCTCCCTGCCCTCCAAGAGCAAGAAGCCGTGCGTGCCGTACCTGCCGGCCGAGAAGCCGTGCGCCAGCCCGGCCTCGTCCCACGGCAGCATGCTGGACTCGCCGGCCACGCCGTCGGCAGCGCTGGCCTCGCCGGCCGCGCCGGCCGCCACGCACTCGGAGCAGGCCCAGCCGCTCTCGCTCACCACCAAGCCCGAGGCCAGGGCTCAGCTCGCCGTGCATTCCGCCGTCCTCACCAGCAAAGCCTCCTTCCTCCTCCTCCTCCTCCTCCTCCTCCTCCTCCTCCTCCTCCTCCTCCTCCTCCTCCTCCTCCTCCTCCTCCTCCTGCAGCCTCAGCAGCCCGCCCTCGCTCCTCT
The DNA here is from genome assembly GCA_030060385.1 of Muscicapa striata striata. Classification (NCBI taxonomy): domain Eukaryota; kingdom Metazoa; phylum Chordata; class Aves; order Passeriformes; family Muscicapidae; genus Muscicapa; species Muscicapa striata. The sequence goes on from JAREIS010000892.1 coordinate 18,199, forward strand.
CCAGACCCATCCCCTTTGCCTCAGTGACCCCCACGGCCCTCCTGTCCCCCCCCAGCTCCCTCCCGGCTGCCCTGGCCGTGCTGCAGACGCAGCCCCTCTCCCTGGTCACCAAACCTGCTGACTAAGGGACGAGCCTCGCTCCCCCTCTGTCCCCTGTCCCCTCCCCGCTGTACATTGCAGAAGCCACAATCAAGATTCAAACGCAGCCAAAACCATTATTGGTCAATATTTGACCCTTTCTGAACTCTTTGGAAGCAGACTCTGGAGGAAGGAGGCTCTGGAGGAAGAGCTGCTGCCAGCAGTCAACCTAAAGACTGTTTTTATTAAAAAAAAAGGAAAAAAAAAGGAAAAAAATACTGCAATAGACCTTCCACAAGCTGCCGACGATGGGAATCTCCGTGGGATGAGCTGAGTGCCCATTGCTGCCGTGGGGCACAGGGATGAAACCCGCATGGTGATGCCAGCACCAAACACGGCAGGTGTTGACTGGAACTGTCACTCCATCCCGGACCCAGGAGCAGGAATGCCTCCAGCTGCTCCCACATCCTCCTGTCCTGCTGCCATCCCCAGCTCTGTCCTGGCAAGGAGCTGGATCCTGCCCCGGGGATGCTGCTTCGTCGGTGCTGCTCCTGCCTGCAGTCGTGCTGGGGTGGGCAGGGTCTGGGGCTGAGCCCTGGGAGGGGTTGTGTTTTTATCACCTCAAAATCCTGTTATTTTTCACAAAAGGAAATAAAACTACAGCTGCAACTCACTGTGTGAGTGTGGTCTGTGTGGGAAGCACTCTCTACTTATCTGTTGCCACGTTCCTGGGAAGTATCTTGGGATGGAACTCCAGTCCTGCTCCTGAGGTCCAGCATCCCCTCTGTCGATGGGCACAGGGGGATTTTGGGGTGTCCATCAACAGTGTATGGGTTGCTGGAGTTATCCAGGCATCAGGATGTGGGGGAGTTGGGTGAGCCAGTGCCTGAGAAGCCAGGGGGTGGGAGTTACTGGTGTATACTGGGTCCTCTGAGCCTGCTTCTTCCAAACCAGGGATGAAAAGATTGGGATGAAAAAGGAACAGCAGAAAACCAACCCAATGGATTTTCAACCCATTTGGAGTCCTCAGTCAGTTCAATACTTCATATCAGGACTCTTCCCTCTCCTTGATTTTAACAGGAAAAACCCCTCAATTTTTCCCCTGGAACTTACGATTTTGTTTCTGTTGCAGACTGACATGGAGCTGCACCTGCCTGGAGCTAATTTATGGGGTTCACGGTCCTGTTCCATTCCCCTCTGGAATTTCTGGCCCTGTTCCTATCTCCCAGGCCCAGCCTGGCTGCTCTCCACCTGCACCCCTCCTGCATTTTGGGGACCACAGTGTCCCCCATTTCCAACATTCCAACCATCGGTGGTGGGTGAGCCCATCCTGTGGCTACTGGGTCTGGTGAGACTTTGGTGCATTTGGGGGATCAATGACACTTTTTCCTCCTGTTGTGATATTTCTCTTCTCCTTTCCAGTGCTGAGAAGCTACCAGGGAAATATTTTTAAGGAAGTGGAGCAGCAGCAGGGACCTGTCTGCAGATGGAGGGGAAAGGGAGCTTCATGGTGACAAAGGTGGATCTACATGTGTTTTCTAGATGTGCAAGGTGTTGGCATCCATATCTGCAGCAGATGAGACCTGGATTTGAGGATTTTCATATCAGAGCTGGGCAGAAATACAAAATGTCACTCCTGAACCAGCCCCCAGCTATGGTCACTGACATGAGCCCTTGGCTGAGCCCTGGGGACACACCTGGGGCCAGCGCCAGCTCCCAAAACCTTGTGAAGGCTCCTGATGCCTTTGCAAGCAGCAGTGGGACCTCCAGCAGGAGCATGGCTTCTCCATCCAGCTCAGGACCATCATGTGAACAGCTGAAATTCCCAGCTTGGAGCATCCCAGAGCTCCCAGGGTCAAGCTGGGAGCCGTGAGCAGAGAGTGCAGCTCACACAGTGTTGGGTGCCATGGAATCCTCCGAGTGCCCAGAGCACCCTTACTGTTGTCACACCCAAGACAACCCCAAATTTGGGAGGTGTTTCCATTCCACACTCCAAATTACTTAGATTTCTTGCTTTCAAATTAAAAAAAAAAAGTGTAAATTCTGGACTGGAGCATGATTACTCCTCGGGAGTGCCCAGGAGGAGCAGCCACGTGTCACACAGTCGTGTGAGCACCGGGGCGGAGGGGATTAGGGTGTCACCCAGAACGCGTGTGGCTGTGGCTTGAAAAGAGGCAAAACAGAGCTTTTTTGAGAGAAACTGTTCCAAGAAAGTGGTTTTGGTGAGGAACGCCTGGACGACATGCGGCCCCGCTCTCCCCAACACCAGGAGCGGGCTGCGGACAAACAGCTCCTTGAATTGGATTTCATGGGACATTAGAGGCATGGAGAGACCTGTCACAAGAATTAGATCTGAACCAGAGCCAGACAGCTTCAAACAGATGTTAGGCTACAGCAGTAGAATATTCCTTTGTTTTACTCAGTGTTTTCCCATACGGAAAAGGAACATCTGTTCCAATGCTTTCGCTGTGCTCCGGAGCTGAGATGGGATGGGATTATCCCTGCCAGAAGCAATTGGTCACCAAACCCTCCTGGCCTGGCTGCTCCTAGGGAAGAAGGTGAGACCAGGATGCATTTCTCCAGTCCTGGATGGACCCACTGGAGCTGTCGTGGTGGAACAGATCATGGGATCAATATATCCAGCATGCCTGCAGCAATGCAGCTGGATAAAAACACTGGAATTCAGAGTGGTTGTCCATGGAAAATGTGTCCTTTTGGATTTTATTTGTCCTCTGGCATACTTCTACAGGAGGTGTCTCTGCTCACAGGAGAGGATTGGAGCAAGATGTTCTTTTAAGGTCCCTTCCAACCTAAACCATTCCATGATTCTAGAAGAGGAAAACTCTGGGATTTATCTTTGTTGTAGAAAAAAACTGGATATCCAGGATATTTCCATTTGGGATGGTGTGACCAGGAGGTCTGGTGGCTCCACTGCCCAGATTTGGACAAGTTTTAGATGATGTTTCTCATTATTTGACTTGTCCTCAGAGCCAGGAGGTGAAATGGAGCCAGGCAGTGCGGGATGTGGGAGGCCTGGGATGCTCCCCAGCAGTGTTTGGCTCTCTGGACACGCTTAAAGGGGATCCAAGTGAACTGGAGAAGGAGCTGGGACAAGGGCTGGAGGGACAGGATAAGGGGGATTGGCTTCCCAGTGCCAGAGGGCAGGGTGAGATGGGATATTGGGAAGAAATCCTTTCCTGGGAGGGTGCTGAGGCCCTGGCACGGGGTGCCCAGAGAAGCTGTGGCTGCCCCTGGGTCCCCGGCAGTGCCAGGCTGGATGGGGCTGGGAGCACCCTGGGCTAGTGGGAGATGTCTCTGCCCATGCTGCCCTCCCCAGAGCAAAGCAAAGCTCGGCAGGTGCTGGTGTCTGTGCCCGGGGTTGGTCCAGGTGGGGAGCTGTGCTTGGGGTGGAACGGGCTGCTCCATCCCTGGAGTGCCCAAGGCCAGCTTGGATGGGGCTTGGAGCGACCTGGGACAGGGCAGGTGTCTTTCAAGACTCCATCCAGCCCAAATCATTCCCCGGTTCCACCAAAAAAGGTCGGAAACCTCCAACAAGTGGCACGGGCCCCCTGGCCACAGCCCCGTGGGTTCATTGCCAGGAGCCCTCGTTAAGGGCTCCTTGGGAGCATCTGCGAGCCAGCCTGGAGCTTTTCCGGCTGCTCCCTGCACTCGGGGTTACTGCTGTCACCTCCACCCCATTGCTTAATTGCAGCCCCCTCCCTCCCCCAAGCCTTTCCCTGCCCCCCTGCAGGCTGGCCAGGCATTAATTGAAAAGCCTAATGAGGTCCCGGGGGTCTCCTGCAGAGATGGAGCTAATTAGGGGCTCCACCACCAACACCGAGGTTTCTTCAAGCCTCTTTTTTTCGGGGGCTGGAGGGGAGGGCGCGCCAGATGTCCTGTTATCCCGCCCTGCACTGGGGTAAGGCTGCTGCTCCACGTTCTCCGGGCTCCTGCCAAAGCAGCTGGTGCAGAGGCAGTGGCTACACTTAATACATTTTAATTAGCATCATTAAATTCTTCCATTTGCTAATTGTTTCTCCTTTTGATCCTCTATCCTGACCAGATTAGCCCTCAGGGGGAAGGGGTGGGATGGGGGATGCAGACATGTCGGACGAGGTGAGGACTTTATTATCTTGACACCAGACCTTGGGACACCACATTAAAACACCCAATTAGTGTTAATGTAGGCCAGATTTGTGTGTCCAGCCTGCTCTTGGTGGCTATCATCAGAAAGAGTCATCCCCAAAAAGTGAATCCACAAGGATTTATGAGAATATGTGGCACCAGTCCAGGGACACACCAAAACTGGAATGTAGAGTTGCTGCTCAGGTGATGACATGCCCAGGTGCTGGAGTGTCCTGTGCAGGGCCAGGAGCTGGATCCTGGTCCCTGTGGGTCCCTTCCAGCCTGGGATATTCCCTGAATCCGTGACCCCATGATCCAGGATCAGTAGCTGCCATCACGTTGGCTTGGGCCACGTTGTGAGGGACGTGAGGTGAGGGGAGGTGCAGTGAGGAGAGGTCACTGTGCCTCTTTATCCTGTTTGATCCCAACAGAAGTGGTGGGCCCTGGTGCAAGCCTCTGGGCTCTGGGTTGGTGTCAGCCTCATCCATGGTATTTTGGGCAGAATTCCATTCCCAGAGGCATTGTTGTAAATCCAGAGGAACTTGGCCTCTGCTCAGTCACTCTTGACTTCCAGGGGGTGAGTGAAAGCTGAGCATGAGAAATAGCCTCAATTCTCTGTTTAAATCCCAAAAAAGCATTGGGCCAACTGTTCTGGTCTCCTTGGAAAGGCTGGCACAGGCAGAGCCGAGCAGCAGGGATTGTTGGAATGTATTGAATTGAACTGAGATTCCCCAGAGATTGGGGGGGAAAAAAAGCCATGAGAGAAGAAAATCAACCACATCTTCTGTCATACTCCAAGGCAGGATTGATTATTCCCCAGTTATTCCCTAATCACCATGTGAGACTCGGTTGGTTTCCATGTGATGTTTTTCCTGTGTTTTAGGGTTAAATGGAGCGACTGGAGCAGGCAATGGATCCATGGAAGATTGTGATTCCTGCTGGAGACAGTGAAATTTCACTGCCTGGCTTTGGTGCCGTGTGATGTTTGAGACTCCATGGAACAGCACAAATGACCCAGGGGGTTACACAACAAGAAGTTCATCCTGGCTGCAGGTGGAGGCAAACCCATTGTCACACAGGACATGCCCACTTGGGCCAGGAAAGAAAAACAGCAGGTCATCCAGAAAAATGAGAAAGTATCTGAAAAATAACAGGACATTCAGAAAATCAAATAAAATCCGAAAAATAGCAGGGTATTTAAAAAAAAAAAAAAACAAGCCCAAAACCCACCAGGTTATCGAAAACAGCAGGTTGTCCCAAGCTGTACTGGAGCAAAGGAAAGGAAAAGCAGCCCTGATTTCCTGCCTGTTGCCCCCCAGCCTCGCTCACTGCAGAGCCGGGAGTGCAGTCCTAGCACCCGTCTGGGGCTGCAGTCACTAACTTCTCACTGACTCCCCGCCCTGGACTCTCAGGGCCGGGACACAGACCCCAAACCGGCGGCTTTTGAGATCCGAGCCCGGAAGCGGCGCTGCGGGCCGAGCCGGCGCTGAGGGGCCTGCCCGCCATGGAGGCGCCGCGGCCGGTGCTGCTGCTCCTGGCGCTCCTGGGGCTGCTGCTGCTCCTGGGGCTCCGCGCGGCGGGTGAGGGGCCGCTCGCACACCGGCAGGGGACTCGGGGAGGGGTCGCGGAGGGGCAGCGGACGGGGGCACTATGGCAGGGGCAGGAGAGGGTCGTGAAACGCTTGGGCCGGGATGGGTCAGGCAGCGCTCTTGGTTTGCGGGGCCTCCTCTGCCCTTGGGACCCTCCTGCGGGAGGGGTTCTTTGGGCTCCTGAGCTTCCCCCTCCCGGTCCTTCCTGTCCCTTGAGGTTCCCTTCCCTCTCTGCTCCCTCCTGCCCCCGTGGGCTCCCCCTGCTCCTGTGGCGTTTCCTCTCCTCTCCCACCGGTTCCCCCGTCCCTCTCGGGCATTTCCCCTCTGCTCTCCGGCTCTCAGCCCCCCCAGTGCCGACTGAGTGTACTCCCCGTGCTTGCCCGCAGCAGAAACCTCGCAAACGCATACCGGCCAATCTTCCACAGCGCCTGAGGCCGCCGAGACACCTGGAGCAGCTGACAACCAGGAGAACACGAACCTGTTCACAGAGAACAGAAGCCAGCAGGGGGATAGATCCAACAGTGGCGACTCCCAAACAGACCTGAGCGATGGGACCAGGGTGGATGATAAGAAGAAGACAAACAAGGAGGAGAACAGCATTCTGACTGAAAATGACAGCAATGAGGAGAAAAACGAGGGTGGCCAAGGTGCAAATGAGATTGGGGAAAGCAGCAATGAAGGAGGCAGGGGACAGAGAGATGAAGGCCAGAACAGCAGTGGTGGTAGCCCAGGCAACACAGGCAGTGATGACCAGCGCAGTAGAGGGACCAGCACTGGTGGCCAGAGCAACCCAGGCAGTGGCACTGGTGGCCAGGGCGATGCAGGGACCGGCACTGGGGGCCAGGACAGTACAGGGACCAACACTGCTGACCAGGGCAACACAGGCAGTGGCACTAGTGGCCAAGGGAGTACGACCAACACTGGTGGCCAGGACAGTACAGGGACCAGCACTGGTGGCCAGGGCGGTGCAGGGACCAACACTGGTGGCCAGGGCAATGCAGGGACCAGCACTAGTGGCCAGGGCGGTGCAGGGACCAGCAGTGGTGGCCAGGGCAACACAGGCAGTGGCACTAGTGGCCAAGGCAGTACGACCAACACTGGTGGCCAGGACGGTACAGGGACCAACACTGGTGGCCAGGGCGATGCAGGGACCAGCACTGGTAGCCAGAGCAACCCAAGCAGTGGCACTAATGGCCAGAGCAGTACAGACACTAGCACTGGTGGCCAGACTGACAGCCACAACAACAACAATAAGCAGAGCAAAGGCCAGGATGGCAGTGTCAACACGAACAGCCAGGATGGCAACCAGCCAGGCAGCCCCGGGAAGGAGAGCACCAAGGAGAGCAGTGAGAAAAACAAGCCTGGTACCGGCAAGGGCAGCGACAAGGGCAGTGAAAACACAGATGGCAGCAACACTCCGGACAGTGCCAACAATGGCCAGGGCAACAGTGACAAGAACGGGGCTGGCACCCAGGGCAGCGAGGCCAGCAACGGGCACGTAGACAGGGGCACCAGCCAAGGCAGCAGTGGTGGGCAACAGGGCCAGACTGAGACCCAGGGCAGTGCTGGTGAGAGCCAGGGCACTGCTGGTGGCAAGCAGGCTCAGAGCCAGGACAATCCAGAGAACTCCCAGGAGGACCAAAGCCCTGGGGCACACTCCGCCGTGGAGGGTGACAGCCTTGTGGAAAATGAAGAAAACCCCGCAGAGGATGTGGCTGACGCTGAGGAGGGCAGGGACCCCTCCTTGGATCAGGACGGAGGGAAGAATGTTCCCTCCGTGCCCAGGGCCCGCTCGGAGAGCAGCCACTTCTTTGCCTACCTGGTGACCACAGCCATCATCGTCGCAGCCCTGTACGTGGCCTACCACAACAAACGCAAGGTGAGCGCCCTGCTCGAGCCCTCAGGGCTGGGACCTGGCTGGTTTCTCACCAGTATTTATAGTTTGGGTCATGTTCATGTGCTCCCACAGCAGTGGGAGGGAAGGGGGTCAGGTCTAGTGCAAACTGGGTGTTTTTAGCTCTGCTGCTGATTTTTAGCAGAGAGGTGAAAACATGAAGGGGTGTGAGATCCCTACATCTTTTCTCTGATAGTTTCCTATTGACAATTTTCTGTAGCAGGTTGCACAAGATTGGGGTTGTTTTTCCTCACATAAAGCAGGTTTTGAGGGAGGAGAAGGAAAGCAAATTCTTACTGTTTTGTGCTTGTTGGGCAAACCTCATCCATCTTAGCTGGTGTCAAATACTGGCATTTATGTATTCCAAGTGCCTGGTCACAGAAAAGAGCTGCAGGAGCAGGTGAATGAAAAACCACAGGTGAGCCTGTGTTGGAAGCTGTTGTCCCCTCACTCTGTCTCTATTTTCTCTCTCCAAAGATCATTGCTTTTGCTCTGGAAGGAAAAAGATCAAAAACTGGTCGACGGCCCAAATCTGGTGATTATCAGAGACTGGATCAAAAGGTGAGACCCAGCCCAAAGTGGGGGTTGGTGTGCCTGGTGTGTGTTGGAAATACAAAATATTGTCCCTTTGCATTAGGAGGGGTCCCAAAGCCCCAAGTCAGTCAGTATGGGAGAGCACAGTTTGGTGTTGAAACAGGGTTTTGTCAGGAAATGGAAAAAGTAAGACTGAGCATTACTGGCAGAGCTGACCTAGGGCACAGGTGGAACAGTCTCCAGCTGGGCTGTGCTGAGCAGCTTTGTCACTGATCCAAATGACTTATCAGAGAGGATTTTAGTGGGAGAAGGATAGGATATGTGGAGAAATCCCTTTCTTCTCTCTCTTGAAACCTTTCTTCCATCTCTTGCCCTTCAAGGCAGATGTGCCTGTAGTTATTTTCTGCCATAGGAAGAGGAAAGGTAGGAAAACAAAGACAAGAGCTCATGTTTGCTTTGGGAGCCTCTCAAGTCTACACGGAGCAGCAGAGTAATTCTGCTGAGGTAATTGAGTAATTGAGCTTTGAGGTAATTCCAGCCTTTCCTTTTGTCTTTCCAGATCTAGATTCCTCCTCAGATGATGACAGCCGCTGATGGGAATGCAGTGCTGCCACAGTTGGATTTCAGTCCACGGGAAGGAGGGGAAATGCTTTTTGTTTTGCACCTGCACCTTGATAAAACCTCTCACTTCCCTAAATTGCTCCTTTCCCAGCTGCCTTGTTTTTCCCCTGGGCATCTGGCTGCTGGAAAAGCCAGTCCCAGAACTGCACATCCAGAACTTTTGTGTCCCAATGCAATGGAATTTGCCATCTGCTGGACTGACCCCTCCTTTTGGGGGGGAAATTAAGGATCTGCTGCACAATGAGCCATGGGACTGTCCCTTGCCTGGGAACAAAGCTGCCTTGGTCTCCTCCTCCCCCTCCTTCTGCTCTGTCTGTTGGGTTTGGATACTCAGGTTGGGAGCATGTGAGTTCTCTTGTGCTTGTTTGGAATTGACCCACCACAGATTCTGGTTTGGATTTTCTCTCCCCGGTCAATTTTCCAGTTCCACACCCAGATTTCCTTGTTCACACATGCCTTTGGCCATGCTGAAGCAGTTTTTGCAGTGTAGCTGAAACTCTTCATGCTCTGTGCAGGTCTTTTCCCTTCCAGTCCTCCCAGTTCAGCTGTTTGCACTGGGGGTATTGGTTGTGGTGTGGTGCTGTGGAGGAGTGGGTCGGGCTGGGGAAGCACTATGCCCTGTTGGGGTCAGGAATTCAGATGAGAAGATTGCTTCCTCCCCCTTGTCAAGTGTAGGAAGGAAGGAATGTAAATCTCTGAAGAGTTTGGGATGAGTGAAGCTCCCAGTCCCTCCAGTTGTGTTGGACTGGTACTGGTCGGACCAAGGGCTGCCAGAGGCATTGGTGCCCCAGTTACACCTGTGAGGTGTTTTTTATTCCTGTAGTTCCTCTCCCCAGAGGTTTGTTCAAGCTGGGATGTTTCTGGAGAGAGGGCACAAAGTACCTGCTTGGCTCCTGCATTGGATTTCCCCAGGACAGAAAAAAAAAAAAAAAAAGGATTTGAGGAAGCCAGAGCTCCTCACATGGGCACCCAGCTGTGCCACATCAGGTGCCAGGCACGTGCCAGTCCCACACTTGCCGACTGACTGCATGGGAAGAATCCCAGGATGGTTAAATTCCCTCCTGTGGGGCTTTTTTTGGGCTTGGGAACAATCAGCTCCTTGCCCTGTGGTCAAGGACAAGGGCAGAGCCATTTTCTGGTCACTGTGAAATCTGCAGCTCTAGTTTTGATTTCCTAACAGTTCATTCCAAGAGGGGAATGAGGGCTTGACCTTCTCCATCCTTTCCCTTTTTGCTGGCTCTTGGCAAGCGTGAGGAGCGTGAGAATCCCTCTTGGCTGTAAAGAGTTCTCAGAGTTTCCCTAGGAAACATCTAGGATGCTAAAAGGAGTTCCAGGAGTTGTTTTGGAGAACAGGAGGGTGGAGGGAAGGGAAAGGGAAACAGGGCTGGGAATGTAACTCTGGGGGAAAAGGATGGGAACATCCTACACCAAACCACCCTGTTCCAGAGCTCCTGTGGGATCAGCCAGGCTGGGGGGCTGCTTTGGGGCAGGGTCAGGGAGGGGGACACTGGCTTTTGGCTGGTGACAGCAGGGAGACAAACCCTATCCTAGTGTGTGGAATTCTGTGTGGTCCTGGGCTGCTCCAGCCAGGCTTTTTGGAGTGTGTGGGCTTTTTGGAGTGTGAGTGCTCTATGCTTGCTTTGTCCTGTTGGTTTGTTTTTGTTTTTTTTAATTGAATGGTAATTTAGATTTTTTTTTCTACTTATTTTTCTATCCTGGGAGCTGTTTCAAATCCTCTCTTGCTCCAAGCTGTGGGAATCCCACCCTGCTGCCAACAGGGGAGGGAATATTTTGGACCTCAAACACCTCAATCCCAGGCTGAGCCAAGCACAAGCTCCTTAGGGTAATGAGGACACACCTCACAGCTCTGGGAAGCACTGGGTGTGGGGAGAGGCAGATCTCACACCAGGCTGAACTGGGGGGTTTTCCCCCAAAATCTCCCTGCCAGCACTTCCCAAGGCTGCTGTGTTCTACCAACAGTCCTGGCTGCCCCAAAGCTCTGGGAATTGCTCCCAGTTTGTTGAGTTTTATGGTGTTTTTGTGGCATGTCCCAAAGGGGTCAAGGTGCAAAGAACCTTTCCCTTTGGACACACATGTTTTCCATGGATGGTGTCTGTTGGTACAGAGGGTTTTTTTGCCAAATTCTCCTACTCTTTTGGGCTTGAACCAGCACATGATTTGTTTTCTGCTGCAGTGAAACGCACCTTGCTTGGAAGGATCAGAATTTTTTACAGTTCTTTGTACTGTTTTTTATTTTCTGTGTGGTGAAATCAGTAAATGGATTTTAAAAGACCCAAGAAAGATTGAGTTTTCACTTCTCTCTTGGTTTTGTTTTTGTCGTGTTCTTTGCATGGTTTTCATTGACACCTGGCACCAAAGGTGCAGGGTGGCTCCTCTTTATGCAAAACAATTAGATTTTGATAAAAACACCTGGTTTTGTGGAACTGTTTGTGCTCAGAGCTCTGTGTGCAGCCGGAAGGAGCCCAGACAGGCGCAGGCCAGAGCGGATTTGAAGTTTCCAGTCTGCTTTCCAGGGCCCAGTATCAGCCCAGCTGCACAGGGGCTAGCACTGGGTGCTGTGAGGTCAGGGCCCAAGAGATTAAACTGCTCTGGACAGAGCTTAGTCGTGAGCTCTCTTCTTGGATTTCTTCTTTCTCCTCCAGAAAGCTCCGGGGGGCAGTCCCAGGACATCCCAGCTTGTTGGAGCAGCAGCAACTGGGAGATGGAAAAGAAAGTGGTGTGGCTGCTGCTGCTGCTGCCAGCCAGCTGTGGAACGGAGAAGAGGAGGAGCCCCATCCCCAGCACATGGTGAGGGTCCTTCTGCAGAATGTTTCCTGCAGAGAATGGAAGAAACTCCCTCCTTTTCCCTAAAAGGAGGAAATCCCACCTTCCACTCTCCCCTCTAGTTGTGACAGTGGCCAAGAGGCCAGGCTGGGAATAGGGGGGGCACTGGTTTCCCTGGGGGTGGGGTTACTGTCAGATTGCAGGAGGAAAAAAGGGTGAAAATGGGGGATTAAATGAAGATTCCCATGGGGATGTGTGGTTACAGACCCTCCAGTTCCAAGCCTTGCTGCAAGGGGCTCAAAGCACTGCTCTACTCTGTGTCCTTAGGGTCATTTCCCAAAAAAAAAGCCCCACTGCACTGTGCTCCAAGAGCTCTCTGAACCCCCTTAGCTGCTCTCACCCTGCTCTGAGAGGGCTGGAAGGGCCCCAGAATGCTTTGGCAGGCAGAGTAGGTGTGGTGGGGCAGGAACAGCCCCTCGGGTCAGATGCTGTCCCTGGGTGCAGGAAGCAGTGGGAGCATGCCCGCGGGGTCGTGCCCAGCAGTCAAAGTCCACGAGTGGAAATAATGTCCAACACAATCAGAAATGCTTTGCCAGCTGGGTTGGGCTCTCCTTATCGGGGCTGGATTGCTGAGACATTCCAGTACAGGCAGTTTGGCAGAGAGGTCCGAGGGTGCAGGAGGTTTCATGCATGGGAGACTGGGTGAAACTGGGCACTGAGCTGCGGGCTGGCCTCAGGTCTGTGCCCTTCAACCCTCCTGCTCCTGCACTGGAGAGTGCTGCCAGCTGGGCCTTGGGCTGTGGTCCCAGGGAACAGGGACAGGACAAGAGGGGATGGCCTCAGGCTGTGCCAGGAGAGGTTCGAGCTGGATATTGGGAAGATTCCTCTATGGAAATGGCAGTTCAGGCATGGGGCAGTGGTGGCTTTGGCAGTGCTGGGGGAGCAGTTGGAATTGATGATCTCAGGGCTTTTCCCACCCAAATGATTCCATGGTTCTGTGAAATGCTGCTACATCCACTCCCTGACCCAAATGAACCCAACCTGCAAACTCTGGTAACCACCCTGGGTTTATTTTATCTTCTTTTGCTGGAAGCTTTGAATCTTGCACGGCCTCCTGAGCAAATAATGTGAATAAGCTAATTTCACAGCAGGTATTTTCCTTACGGGCAGGGCACCAGCCAAGCATACACATCAGCTTTGCCTCTGCAAGACAGATTCCTTGGTCTGGGAAGGTTGGTTTAAATTTAAAAAACTACCAAAATGACTGAGATGGCATTTGCAAGGTTGGAGCTCTTTGAGTTGAGAAAAGCAGGAGGAGAGCAGGTTTGGGTCTCCTCAGAGCTGTGGGAGCCATGGGGATGCTGCTGGGGGGGAGGTTGAGTGTCACTGCACTGTTCTGTGCCTAAATCAGGTGGTTTTGCTCTGCAGAGGTCCCTGGGAAGAGGACCTGGCTTCCTGGCTTGTTAAATCCTCCCCCCAACAGCTCTGGTACCTCCAGGCTGAGCCGCTCACCTTCCCAGAGGAGATTTTGGCTGATGTTCCTGTAACTTGTCCCTTTCTCTCCAGGGACAAGGAACAAGCTGCTGCTGGTCACCCCTCAGATTTTCCCCCTCAGGACTCCTCTGCCCTGAGGAGAGCAGATGTTTCCAGTAGGCTGGGAGTGAGGCAGGGCCTTGGTGCCCACCCTCCAGGACCCTGCAGGGACTGGGAAAGGATGCACAGCCTGCAGGGTGAAAGGAAGGACAGGAACACTGGCTGGGCCCTGCTCCTGCTTTGTCCTATTTTTATGACAAAAGGAAACTCTTCTGGCTGATACTGGTGCATCAGGGCCTCTTCCTTATCTGGGCTGCAGGTGAACATCTCTGTGGTTCAGGGAGGGATGGGAAGGTAGTCAGAGATTCCACCTGGATCAGCCTCCAGGTCTGCACTGTCACACTCCACAGCCTGTGGGGAGAAGGGCCACCTTGAGCTCCCCCAGTTCTGCACTCTGGGGGCCTTGGGGGCTCTCTGGGGGCCTCTAACCCCAAACAAGAATCCATTACTTTGGAGAGACCTTACAAACCACCCAATCCCACCCCTGCCTTGGGCAGAGACATCTTCCACTCTCCCAGCCTGCTCCAAGCCCCATCTAGTCTGGCCTTGGACAATTCCAGGGATCCAGGGGCATCCACAGCTTCTCTAAGCACTCTGTGCCAGGGCCTCAGCACCCTCACAGTGAAGAATTTCCTCCCAATATCCCATCTATCCCTGTCTTCTGGCAGTGGGAAGCCATTCCCTGTGTCCTGTCCCTCCAGCTCTTGTCCCCAGTCCCTCTCCAGCTCTTCTGGAGCCCCTTTGGGCCCTAGAAGGGACTCTGAGCTCTCCCTGGAGCCTTCTCCAGGTGAACATTCCCAGCTCTCCCAGCCTGGCTCCAGAGCAGAGCAGCTCCAGCCCTTGGAGCAGCTCCATGGCCTCCTCTGGACTCGCTCCAGAAGCTCCACATCCCTCTGGTGTTGGACCCAGAGCTGGAGGAAGCTCTACAGGTGGGGTCTCACCTGGGCTGCAGGGTTGCAGCTGCTGGAGGTGCCCAGAGCAGCCTCCCCAGTTCCCTGCTGTGCCCAGGGCACTCCAGCGTGGATTCCCCAGGGCGTTGACTCTGGGTGATCTCTTTGCAGAGCTCACCTTCTCTGCAAATTCCATCCCATCACTGAATTATCTCTTTGCTCAGTGATCTAATCCTCTTTGCCAGATCAGCCTTCAAGCCTCTTTCCAGGGCTCCTTTCCAGCACGGTCACACTATTCCCTGCTCGGTCACCCTTCTCAGGACCCAGCTCTGGGGTTTATTTTTCTCCTACTCCACCAGCAGCTCACAGCTGGGCTTCTCCCAGCCCTCCCCTGGGGGGTTGCTGTCCCCAAATGTCACCATGATGGGACTTCAAGTCAACTTTTATGAATTCATTGACATCCAATTGGTGTCTGGGAGGAATATTTGCTCCCAGTGATGTCCTGTGTCGTGGCACACAGTGTGATTTCAGCCCCAAGAGTTCAAAGGGTACAAACCACTGGAGAAATGGGGACACTGGGGATGACCAAGGCTGTATGCTGAAGGAGAGATACCTGTAGGGATGGTGGGAGGCTGCAAGAGAGGGCTGCAGTAAGCAAGGAGACTTCAAGATCTGTGAAAGCATCAAGAAGGAGGCATGGAGCATAAAAGAATTGGGATGGAGGGCTGTGATGAGAAGCTGGGAAGTGAGAAAGGGATCAAGGAGGGACCAAAATCCACAATTAAACCAGATCTATACTGGCAGCAGTTCAAAACCTCATGCTGTGCCAGTCCAATGCTGCCCAAACCCAGCAAAGTGTGGGGAAATTCTCATCCAGCAGCTGCTTTACCTGGACAAAGATGTTTCAGGGCATTTTGAGGAGCACTGGGCAGCTCTCCTGTGATCAAATCTGGAAAACCTGTGTCAGTTTCTTGGGCTTTGAGCCACAGCCCAAGGTGCCCTGATGCTCACAAAGGACTTACGTGCTCACAGCAGTACTCCCCAGTACTGGGAATTCCTTCTTGCCATGGCTGTCAGCTCCAGGGAAGTGGGAGGTAAATCCATGTTGGCCAGCTGGTTTTCCTCACTTGGGTTCCCAGTTTATGGCTGTTCTGCCATTATTCCTCCCCAGAACTTGGCTGGTGCAGGACAAACCCCCAGCAACACGTTCACGACTGGGCTGTTGTTGGCTTTCCCTTTCCCTTCCTGTTCCGCTTTCCATTCTGCTTTCCCTTCCCCTTCTTTTCTCCCTCACAACCCCCAGCCCCACTGACCCATCATGAGGCACAAATACCAGGATCATTACCACTATTTTATTACTTCCAGTCTCACGTGCTTCCCTTCCCATCTGGAGAGGACTTTGATCCTGTTCCCAGGCTTTTACCAGCAGACAGAAGGGCTTTGTTGCTGCTCAAGGAGCATGTGCTTGTACCACTGATGCCTTGGGGCAATGGGGGGAGAGCAGCACCCAAACACTGGGAATACTGCAGGGCTGGGGTCCTGCTGCTCCCAGGAGTGACTCTGGAAGCACTGGATAGCCTGCAAGCACCCCTGCTCTTGGACAGCTCTGGGGCTGCAGGTGGAGGTCAGGGATCCTGATGGGATCAAGCAGCCTCAGGTGCTGCTGGTACCGTGGGAGCTGCTGGGCCATGCTGGTACCTGCTGGAGCCACCTGTTTTGACTTCTCTCCTGGCCACAACTGCTCTTGGGGATTCCCTTCATGGCCAAGGACCAGCACTGGACACAATGGTGGAAGGAGATGCATTTTTTTGGTGGGGGAAGTCCAACACAATCTGTCTGGGAATGGGAGCAGCATCTTCCTGGATTGAAATCCCTCAGCACGGCATAGAGACAGATCTGCTACAGGTGCGTGACAGCTGGGAGTGAGGTGGGGGTGATGTGCTGGGGGGGATGTGGTGGGGAGCAGGGCTCCCTGATGGTGGGATGGTGAGCTTTACTCTCCCTTCTTGGAGTTGGTGGCCTGCAAGCGCATCTTCAGCCGCGCCATGTCCACGTAGAGGTTGCGCTTCAGGATGGTGCTGGTGCAGATGAGGGCTCCTTGCAGGGCTCCCATGAAACCCCCCAGGCACAAATCCTGCCCTGAAAGAAGGGAGCAGCAGATGTGGTCAGCCCTCACTCCCCATTCCGTCTCAGCCAGCCATCAGCAGTGGTTTGGGCACCACCTTCCTCACCTTCCAGCTGCCCCCACACCATCCCTGGGGTCTGCGCCCACCACCCCCTCCCTGTCTGACCTTTCCTTGTCTCCAGCAGGAAAAGGGTCTCATCCTGCCCTATAGTGCATTGGGCAAGGAGACAAACTCCCAGAGCTAGAGGAGCACAGCCCTTTCCTCCTCCCCTTGGGACTGTGGAACTCTGCTTTTCCAAGCGTTACTCCATTGCCCCACAGCAGCTCTTCCCTTTATTCCATTTCAGGATTGAAGGTTTTCTCCCCTCCACCTGCTCCCCCAGAGCTGTGCTCATCTGAGGACGCTGGTGCCCTGTCACCTGTCAGGTAGAGGTTGGGCACAGCCGTCTCTGCCCGCACGGTGGCAATGGCTTCAGCCTGCAGGCGGGGGATGCCGTGGTCGATGCCGTAGAACTCGCCGTGGGGACTGGCGATGTAGTGCTGGTTGGTGAGAGGAGTCCCACCCGAGAGGTACTCGATCTGCAGGGGAACAGGGACAGGGTGGTCTGCAGGGGTAGCAGGACGAGGGGCCACTACAGGAACCTGGGTGTGGGGGTTCCTCGCAGACGCTGGGGTGGTGGCTCTGGCCAGGTTTTGTCCCAAGATTGTTCTGGAGGATCATCCTGGGATGGTCATGCAGGTCTGACAAGGTTGGATGGGGCTTGGATCAACCTGGTCTAGTGAAAGATGTCCCTGCTCATGATGGGGTGGAACTGGATGAGCTTTAAGCCCTTTTACCCAAACCATTCCATGACTCCATGGTCACTGGGTAGGTAGAGGGGACCCAGAGAGGAGTTGGAGGACCCCTGAACCCCAAGTTTAGGACCCCTGAACCCTGTGTTTTCTCACCCGGCCCTCAATGCGAGGGTAGAGCTTGAAGACAGTCTGCATGATGGCATCCACGAAAGTCTTCTTCAGGTCCTCATAGTCATCCCCCCGCTTGTGGACCTGCTTGTCCTTCCACTCCTCAAACCACTCATACCTGGCGAAGGTGACGATGGCCAGCGTGGATTTACCTGCAGGAGGACAAGGCTGGGGTGTTTGTCCCTCTGCCCACCCTCATCCTACCCTGTCACTGCCCCAAACCCTCCTCATCCACGCTCAGGAGATGTCCCCTGATCTTTGGGGTTCCATGTCCTTCATCCAGGTATCCCAAAGACTGTATTTCATGAGTGCTGTGCTCAGCAGCTTTGATCATGGATAGCTGAAGAGAAACTCCTCGTTTGGAATCACCAAACCCAGCAAGAGCTTTGAAGCCCCTCACAAGCATTTGTGGCTGGGTGTCAGCCTTACCTGGGTGCCTCATTTGCCAGGTGGGGTCTTTGGACGATGGCGAGGTGACAAAGAGGACAGGGATGTTGTTGGCAGCTTCTTCTCTGGACGAAGCCAGGTAGCGCTTCATCCTGCACGAGAGGGAAGGGCTGAGCTGGGGCTCAGCACACACCTTCCCCTCAATCCTCCTTACGGCCAAATCCCCGTTTTCTGAGTCACTGCCCAGGAATTCATCTCCTTATGCTCAATGAGGCACATCCAAGGTAAAGCCAAACCTACATTCCATCTAGGTCGCTCCCTGGGAACATGAAGTAGTTGGTGGGTTCCAGCCCCAACTCTTCCCTCGAGCCGTTGAGGCCCACGAAGACGGTGAACCCCCCCTCACCGGGGGCCACCAAGCGGAGCTGGGACTGGATCTCTGCAGTGCGGAGGGAAAAAGGGGAATTAGGCTGTTCTGAGGGAAATAAGGCTTTTCTGGGATCCTCAGATACAAAGAAGTGATTTGTCCAATCCTGGTCCCTTCCCACCAATCTCTGACCCTTCCCACCCACACAACCATCCCCCTTCCACCCAGCCGGGACCCTTCCACCTTACTGTGCCCCTTCCCAAGCACCTCTGTCCCCTTCCACCCAACCATTCCCTTTCCCCCCATCCCTGCCCCTTCCAGAAAACTTTCTGGCAATCCAGCTTTAAGTGGACATTCCACCAGCTTCCACAAATTTTCGGGCTCAGCACTGTGCTCTTTACAAAATCCTGACACCAAGCCAGGACTTGCAAACTACAGCCAATTTGGGCCAATTAATTCAAGCTTAATAAAACTCCTGTGAAGAAAGGAGAGGCCAGGACTGGGTTTTGGGGGCTGTGGCACAGGAGCGAGAGGGGCTTTGCCAGTGCTAATTGGTAAATCTGCTTTCCGCCGCGGCTCGGGAGGGGATTAACGGCGCAACCCCGCCGGAGCCCCGCGCTGGCGCCGCACCCGGCAGAGCCCGCGCCGCCGCCGGCAGCAGCCGCTCGTAGGTGTTGAAGATCCCAGCATCCGAAATGATCACGGGAGCGAAGATATCCACTGAATCTTGGCCCTTTTTGACACTCACGCCTGGGAGGGAAAATCCAGAAGGAGAAGAATGAGGTGCCAGTGAGAGGAGCCCCACTTTGGGGAGCAGCCCCGCGCCCCGTCCCAGGCCGGGGCTCACCGCAGGCTCTGCCCTGGGCGTCCAGCAGGATCCTCTGCACCGGCGCCTTCCCAAACACGTTGCCTCCAGCCTTCCGGATCACAGGAATGGTGTGGAAGGCGATTTCCCCGGCCCCACCTTTGGGGTACCAGGCGCCTCGGAGGAAGTGGCTCACCAGGATGCTGTGCATGGAGAAGCTGGCCTTAGAGGGCAGCACACCTGGGAAAAGAGGCAGTCGAGGTGGGTTTGGGCAAATCATGGGTTTGGAGCTTATCCTAAATATTTTAGGATGAGGAACACACTGGACACAACACTGAGGAAGGTGAGGAACCTGGAGGAGTAGGGAGGACATCAGGTGTGGGTGTCCCCATGGCAAAGCCCATGGTCACCAACCTGACCAAGTCATGGGGAGCTGTGAGCAAAGCCCGGGTGATGGGGTGGAGGGAAGGGGGAGGCTCAGGAACATTCCCTTGTACAGGAAGGGTGTCACCCCATAGGGAAGACAAAGAACGCAGAGGGAAAGAGATGGAGATGAGCAATGGAAACATGTCACCTGCCAGTGACTTGGGGACAAGGATGCTGGCCAAGCATCCACCACCGCATCCTTGCAAACCTTCCAAAAGGTAAAACGGGGGCTTCTCACCTTTCTTCTCTTTCTAAAGGATCTAACATCAACCCAGGGCCTCCTGGTCACCTACCGTAGGTGGGGAAGATGTAGCTGAGGACAGCCCGGAGCTCGGGGTTGGGGGTGAGACCTTCCACCACCTCCTTGACACTGCGTGAGGCCAGGTGGGAGAAGGAGCAGAGCCGTGGGAGCAGCCTGGAGCGGATCAGGAGCCCGGCCAGGAACCGTGGCAGCAGCTTCAGGATCCCCAGCAGCACAACCCCACGGCCGGCACTCTGTGGGGAGAGACAGGGGCTCAGACATGCCCCAAAGATGCTCCAAAGCATTTTTTTCCCCTTAAATTCACTGCTAGGCATCCTGGGGAGCCGTGGGCAAGGGGAGTACTGGCTCCCTCAAAAACCTTCCTTTAAGAAAAGCTTCTCCAAAAAAGCTTCCCCACTAAAACTCCTCCAAAAACGTCCTCCTAAAAATCTCCCCCAAAAAGCTCCCTAAAAAAATGGTTCTTCAAAATAACTTCCTTAAAGAACTCTGCCCCAACTCCTTAAAGAACTTTTTCCTTATAGAAATCTCCCCCAAAACACCTGTGATGCTGCATTTTTGAGGCAGAAAGGGGCAATCTCGCATGTGTTTCCCAATGCTTTTGGGATGATGCCATTATTCCCCGTGGGTGCCCAGTATCCGGGTGCCAGGGGGGTTCCCCTCCGTGTGTGACTCCCCAGATCCAAATTCCCCTCGCTTTATCCCACCCAGATCCGCCTCTACCTTCACCAAGCGCTGGAACTCATCAATGGCCGCTGCCTCCCCAGGGAACTGCTCCTTCAGCCTCTGGAAATACTCCCTCTTCCCAGCATGGATGTGGAAGGTCTTGCCAGCACCGTGGGGGTCCCCCAAAACCACGGCATCGTAGGTGGCTGGGAGGGGGGCCCACTCCAGCTGCCCATCTGTCAGCTGGTCCACCAGGAACCGCATCAGGGAGCCCTCCTCCATCTGCCCCACATAGTGGATCCCTGAAAGAGACATTTATTCCTTTATTTTCCTCTTTTTCCCTTTATTTTCACATTTGTTTGGGCTTTTTTTATTTTCCCACCCCAGGTCGCACCAAACCCACCTCTCATTTATCCATCCCCAGCCCATTAGCTCCATGTGAAAGGGAAAATCTGGGATACACCCGCCTCCAAACTGGGGTGAATGGCGAATGGTGAAAACCAGTGTTTTTAGCTGGTAATTTTGGCATTTGTCACACTTTGCTATTTGTCTCTGCTGTAAATAATTAATCCCGGAGATTCAGAGACATGTAGAGCCAGACTTTGTCTTGCCTCAAGAAGTTTACCAGCAAGATGTGTCCTGAGGTGACATCCCCCACGCAGGGAATTACATGCGGGGCTGGATATGGGGAATCTGGGGGGTTTGCTATCCTATACCCAAAGGATTTTGGGGTGAAGAGCAGGAAAATGGTTTTTCTAACGTGAGGTGTGTGCTGGGGAGCTCTGGTCCTCAATCCAATGGGTGCATTTCCCACTCGGAGGGTATCCCATGCCCCTCCCTTGGACTTGGGGAGAATTTGGGGAATCGTACCAGTGTCAAACTCAAAGCCTTTCTCGGTGAAGGTGTGGCAGCATCCCCCCAGCTTCCCGTGCTGCTCCAGCACCAGCACACGCCAGCCGGCCTTGGCCAGCAGCGCCGCAGCCGCCAGGCCACCGATGCCGCTGCCCACCACGATGGCATCGAGCTTCTGGGGCACCTTCTCTGCCGAGAACACTGCGGGGAAAGGGGGCGTCACTGGGGGGCACCCCACGGCACGGGGGACCCCCGAAACCAGGTGAGCAGGTGGCACCGCGAGGGTGACACTGGGGGGGACAGTGTCACGCCGGGGGGCTACTGAATGCTGCCGCAGGTGGAGATGCTGTCGTGGGGGCGATGCCGCCCTGGGCTGGTGATGCCACCCCGGGGTTTAATCCCGCCAGGGGGGTTGATGCCCCGGGGGTCCCGTACCTGTCTTGACGACGGTCCGGCGGACAGCCTTGTCGGTGACGAGCGGGGCGGGCGGGCGGCGGGTGTCGGTGGCGAAGGGGTTGCGGCTGCTCGAGAGCAGCGGGAGCAGGAGGAAAAGGAGGGGGAGGAGGACGATGAGGAGAAGGAGAAGGAGAAGGGGGCGAGGAAGAGCAGCGCCTGCAGCCACATGGTGCTGCGCTGTCCGGCTGTGGGAGCCCCGCGGAGCCAGGAACAGGCGGGACCCGCGAGGACAGCAGGAACGGGCACAGCGGGGACGGGCGGCGGCTCCGGCACGGGGCGGGGGAGCGGGGGCGGGAACTGGGAACTGGGAGCTGGGACTGGGCACCGGGGACGGGCACTGGGAGCTGAGACTGGGCACTAGGGGCGGGCACTGGGAACTGGGAGCTGAGACTGGGCACTAGGGGCGGGCACTGGGAACTGGGAGCTGGAAACAGGAAATGGGAAGCAGGCAATGAGCGCTGGGAGCCGGGACTGGGACCTGGCACTGCTATAGTGGGAGCTGGTAGTGGCATACTGGGACTGGGGAGTGTCATTGGGCACCGGGAGCTGGTCCTGGACACTGGGAGTCGGGACTGCTCAGTGAGAGCTGGCACTGGGCACCAGGAGCTGGCGACAGCGGGGGTTGGCACTGGGATACTGGGAGCTGGGACTGGCATACTGGGAACTGAAACTCGGCGCTGGCAGCTGGGACTGGGCGCTGGGACTGGTAGCCCCGCTGCAGATCCCGGAAGCCCCGAGTCCCGCTCCGGGCACCGGCCCCGTTCCAGCTCCGCCGCTTGTGCCGCGCCCCGCCCCTGCCCCCGCTCGTGCTGACTCGCGCGCGCCTGCGTCTCCTCGTCGCGCGGTGCACGCTGGGAATTGTAGTCCCGCGTCCGCTCCCGGATGGGCCGGCGGAGCGGACGGAGGTGCGGACTACAGCTCCCGGTGTGCAGCGCGGCCGCGCCTGGGCAGTGTGGCGGCCTCGGACTGAGGGAACCTCCAGGGTCTGAGGGGTCTGAGGGACTGAGCGGGAGCTGGAACGGGCTCCTGAGGAGTTGGGGGGTGCTGAGGGCAGCCGGAGGCTCCTGCGGGGTTGGGAGGTGCTGAGGACCAGGGGGACCCTGAGCGGCCTGGGAGATTCCCGGGGGGCTGAGGGGGGCCTGGGAAGAGCTCCTGAGAGGTGGGGGTGCTGAGGGCTTCAGGGTAGGGGAGCCCTGAGTGGCCCAGGGGGCTTCCTGAGGGCCTGGGATGGTTCTGGGGGTGTCAGTCGCCGGGACACCCCCATTTCCACCAGCTGACCCCCTCCTCTCCCGCAGGCCATGAGCGGCGCCGGGGGCTCGGAGCGGCCGGAGGAGCGGCAGCGCGTTGTCCCCCCGGCAAGTCACCGCCCGTGCGTGTCCGGCCGGAGCCCCCCCAGCCGACACCCGCGGGGTCCCTCACTTCAGGGGTCCCGGCCTCCACTTCCCCTCATTGTCCGTTTCTACCGTTACAGCCACATGAAATCATCTTGAGCGTACAGACCCCCCTAAAGGGACCTGAGCCACTTTCCCGCGGGGCACAGGTGCTGTTCCTTGGGGGAAAAGCTTGGAATTCGGGATCGGTTGGTGTTTGGGGTCTGTTGCGGGGGTGACACTGTGTTCCCTCTGTCCCCCTCAGATTCCAGCTCTGGGGCAGGAGGGTGTCCTGCAGGAGCTGCTGCTCGGAGCGGGACAGTCTCCAGACCCTGGTGAGCTTTTCCTGCTTCCCTTGGATCGGTCGTGGTCTTTCCTGGTGGGGAGCTCACCTGCGGGGCTCGGAGGGACTCCAGGGATCAAGTAGGGTGGGTGTCTCAGTCAAATCTGTCTGGTCCCAGTTTATTCCCCAAATTCACCCAAGATAAACGTTGTGGTGCCCCGGGTGGGTCCGGTTGGGATTTTCCTTGGAAAAGAGGAAATACAGCCCCAGGGTGTACTGAACAGTGCTGGGAAAAGGGAGGAAATCCCCCACGCCATGTCTGCCGCCCAGATCTGACTCCTGTACCCCTCCTCTTGGGCAGGGATCAGCGAGGAGCAGCAGCAGGCTCGGGAGGAATGGGAGGCTCTGGAAGAGATCCAGTCAGGTACTAACAGGGGCCTGGTAGCTGGAAAGGGGCAAAGGAGCTATGTCCTGGAGGGAGGACGGGTGGGGAGAAGCTGGGAGCGTTATTTGCGGTGGGCAGGAGGTCCCATTTTCCCCTTGTTCCCCACGGCTTCATTCTCCTGGAATCAGGGATCATTCGGGGGGAGTCAGAGCTCACAGGGGGTCTGACCCACTCCCTGCCTCCCTGCAGGGTTGGGGGGCACCTCAGGAGCGTCCCCTCCTCCGATTTCCTTCACTGAGGCGCTGCAGCACTTCCAGAGCGCGGAGCTCTCCAGGAGCCGGGTACGGCCGGGCTCCGGCTCCCGCTCCTTGCCGGGAGTGTAGGAAGTAGGAGTGGGGGGCACCAGCCCCCTCCCCCGCCTCTGGCCGCGCTCCCTGAGGGGTTTGGGCTGCTTCTCCTGCAGGGGAAGGTTCGGGCGCCACGGCGCGGGGATCCTGGGTGCCCTGCTCCGCTGTCTCTGCGGGCCCCCCCCGCTCCAGCCGCAGCTCCGGGAAGAGCAGGAGCTGGCGCTGGCCATGGCACACTGTGAGTGGGCCCGGGGTCCCCTTTTTGCCTTGCTGGACCTCATCCCTGCTCCTCCAGCAGGGAACACACTCCTGGGGGGAACCCTCTGGCTCCACGGCCCTTCTGCCCCTCAGTCCAGGGGCAAATGGGATGGGAATCACCTGGTCCCTTGGTGTGCGGGGGTCACACACACAGAAACCCTGGGCCTGTGGGTTTGGGGGCCGAGTGGCCTTTTCTGGGCACCCAGGGGGTTTCTGAGGTGCTGAGCTGTGGTTTTTAGGTACTGTGAGAGTATTTTTGGAGGGTGTGGGGTTGGTTTTGGGCACTGAGGGACATTTTCTGGGCACTGGGGGTTTTTTAGGGTGCTGAGGGGTTAGTTTGGGGTCTTTTGGGTGCCAAGGGGTGCTTTTGAGATACTGAAGGGATTTTTAGGGAGGCGTGGGTTTGGCTGCTGAGGGTTTTATGGTGCCAAAGGGCATTTTTAGGTAACAAGGGAGTTTTTTGGAGGATGTGAGGTTATTTTTTTAGGTGCCAAGGAATGGTTTTGAACACCAAGGGGTGTTCTTGGGGCACTGAGGGCCATTTTCTAAGCCCCCAGAGTGTTTTCAGCCAGCTGGCTGTTGGCTCCCTCCCTGCAGGTGCTCTGGATGACTCGGAGCGGGTGCACATGCGGATCCTGCAGACCATCTACCAGCAGCTGACACGCTCCAGGCTGGGCTGCCCACGCTATGGAGCACACTGGGAGGAGCTGGGCTTCCAGGGTAGGAGAGGGAGCAGCCCTCTGCCTGGGGGTCTCCCAGGATTCCCAAAATCCATTCAAACCTCCCCTGGAGCAACTCTTTTCTATCCCAGCTTCCTCAGCCACTCCCTGTGCTCCAGACCCAGCTCCACTGGCCTCCCTTGGGCATGCTCCAGCACCTCAATGTCCTTTTTGGACCCTAAAACTGATCCCAGGATTTGGTCATCCCAATCCTCCCACTCCTCTCCGTATCCCTACAAAATTCCCAAGGGCACTCTCAATCCCTTTATCCCATAGAGGAATTAAACCAAACTGGCCCCATTACAACGTCTGGACTGGGTCATCCTTGTACCATGTTCCTAAAAGAGCTGGTAATTCCTGGAAAAGTGTGGGAATAGGAGGGGTAGAGTGGAGCAGGGGCTGGTTAATGCCCAGATGAGTGAGGTGATGGCCCCATTAGGGAAATTGCCTGAAAGCTTTCCCTCAGGAAGGGGAATCCCCAGGATTCTTGGACTCTGGAAGTGCAGTGACAGGGAATCTAGGGAATAAACAGCTCATGGAAGTGGGAAGGTGACAGGAAGTGACTCTGTGCTGTCGCTCACCTTCCCAGGTGCGGATCCCGGGACTGACCTGCGTGGGACAGGAATGCTGGGGCTGATGCAGATCCTCTTCTTTGTCCTGGATTCCCAGCTGCTGCCTCTGGCACGGGAGATTTTCCAGCTCTCCCAGCATGAAACCCAGGCATGACCTTCCCCCTCCTTCCTGCCAGGGGGTTTCCCTTGGAATTCCCAACGCTCTGGGAAAGGGAAGAACAAAAACCTTCTTAGTTTTTTTTTGGAATGCTGAACCACCTTGTGTTTGTGTGGGGAAGAAGGACGTGCCCAAGAGCCCTGATTTAGGCTGGAGCTGAGCTCCAAGTGCTGTATTTGTGCTGGGAATGGGATTTTAGAGATTGATACTGGCTTGGAGTGGGGTAAACAGGCTGGAGAGTTGGGCCACAGGAAAATGGGAGTGAGTGGAGCCTGTCTTCCTATGTTGCACATTTTAGTCTGGGTTTAAGCATGATGGGCTCAACCCTCAGCATCCATCCAAGCCTGGATCAGTAGGGCTTGGATCCATCCCATGGATTTGTAGATGCATGGATGCAGTGTCAAAGGGCCGGAGGTGCTAGAGGCGAGGAGGGGTTTCCAACTGAGCTTCCATAATGCTGGAATTCTGGTTGTTTTCCAGAATTTTCCCTTCTGCATCATGTCTGTGAACATCACCCGGATTGTCATCCAGGCGCTGCAGGAGGAGCGGCTCTCCCGGTGAGGAGGGTTGGTTTTGGAGTCTCCAGCTGCATCCCGGGTCCTTGCTCTTCCCAGAAGGTGGCTGAGCCCTCTCCTGTTGTAATAATAATCAGACAGGACTCCATTTCTTCATGCCAATTCTTTATTCATGTAACTCATTTTGTACAGTTTTCACAGACCTGGTGTGTAACTCCAGTTGGCTAGTAGTTTTCTTGCTAATCAATTCATTGCTTAAAAAGTGCTTACGTGTGTACGTGTTAAGACTCTCTCCATCTACAAGTGTTTGCACATTTCCTTAATGGAGTCTCATGGGACAGATCTGTTGTTTATGCAGGTAAATTACGCAGACTTATTTTTCTTTCCAATAATAGGTTGCTGTGTTAACGGACTTTTCACTCCCAAGATTGTTTCACATGGGAACTTACAGGCTATTGCTAGTCTAGCTAGAGTAGCAGGGCCCAAACTGTATTTTTTAAAGACTTTTATTTTATAGTATCTTTACTTGTGTGCAATACTGTGTCCCTTTGCAGGGAGTGCAACCGGCGGCAGCAGGTGATCGGGGTGCTGAACGACCTGTACGCTGCTGCCTTCCTGCGCCTCTCCCGCCTCTGGAAGCAGCAGCACGGCACTGTCACCAACGCCAGCTTCTTCCTCAAGGGTTTGTCTTCCTGGGTTTTCCTTCCCCAGCTTTCCCTGGGGAGACAGCCTCAAGACAACTACCTCAAAACACCCCCCACCCTGTTCTCAGCACATCCCAGCCCAGTGACAAGGGCTGTAATGCCCAAGGTGTCCAGACATTCCCAGTTTGATCCTCACACTGAGGTTTTTCCACAATTTTTCCCTATCCCAGTGGTTTAAGGGGTGTTTCTCCCATTTTCCACCCCAGAGGGATGCTGTGGTGGGATGGCTCGAGGCAGGTGATGCATGGGGACATTCCCCACTCCCCAAGCCATAGCTTAACCCCTGCCCATGAATTACTTATTCCAGAGAGGGTTGCTGTCAGTGGGACTAACATATCCCTCAGAAATCCAGATCCAGCTGGCACTGCTGGGCTCCAGCTTTGCCCCATCTTGCCTACATTCCAGTCTCAGGGTGCTCAGGCTGGCACTGAGCTTTCCGTGCTCCCTCATCCCAAGGAAAGGACAAGCATACCCTTTCCCAAGGAAAAATGGGGGGACACCGGATGTATTGGACCCTTGACACCATTCAGGCCCTGCTCCCCTCAACCTTTTCCCCCTCTGACCCTTCCAGAGCTGGAATTATCCACCAAGAAGAAGCCAAGGCAGCTACTGAAATCCCTGGAAGCCTACCTGAGCTGCAGCCTTCAGCCTCCCTCCCCTCCCTCCTCCCAGATCCACTTCAGCAGCATTTGTGATGCTGGGGTGGAGCTGGAGGGAGATTCCCAGCTGATCTGACATAGACTAGGATGCTGCATAGGGGATTCTGCTGGTGGAGCAGCCCTTGGAGGGAGACACACTGGTGTTTCCCCTGGTTTGGGGCTTGGGAAGGGCTGGGAGAGGTCATGGAGCTGGGATTTTGCCTGCTCCAGGTGGAATTCTCTGGAAGCAAAGGAGGAAGAGGTGGTGGAGCAGGGGATTCCATGAGCCATCCAGCCTGGCGCTGGCATAGTGCCTCTCTCCATCCCAAATCCAGGGTCCCACCTGGGTCCTTACCCTCCCCAGGTGGAGCTGGAAGGTGGTGCTGTGTTCCTGGATCCCATCCTGGCCCCAGCAGTGCCTGAAATGGGTAACCCCCCACTTTGGGGTGGGGCAGACCCCCCAGGGTCCCTGTGGGGTGTCAGCACTCAAAAGAGTTATTAAAGAGGGGGAGATGGGAGATCTGGTGGAAAAGAGTGTTTTGGATTTGCCACTGGACTCTGTATCTGAGGGAAGGAAAGGCAAACTGGGGGCGCCCTGAGTCCACTTTGGGGTGAAAAAGGTGCTGTGGAGGAGAGAAACGAGGGTTGAGAGCTCCGAGGAGGAGGGGAAAGGTTATTTCTTCTGGGAGCAGCTCAGGGCCAGTGCTTGGGAGTGTTCCCAGGTCCCTAAAAATGGGGAAGAGCAGCCCCCAAAGTCCAAATCTGGAGAGAAATGAGGGCTTTGGAGGAGAGAAATGGGAGCTGGAGGGAGGATGGAGTGTTATGGCCCTAGCCCCCCTGAGAGAGCAATGGTTCCTAGGGCTGGAAATGCTTCTGGATGGAAACAAATAAAATAAATGGAGAAAAAGGAGCCTGGAGTTGGGGTTTGCTCTGCTGATCTTGAATTATTGTGGAAATTGATGGGTGAATCCTTTTCAAGTGTTTTTGGGGAACAAAGATGTGGGGTGATGGATGGGGGGGGGATGTTGCTGCATAAAGGGTTATGGAGCGGTGAGAGAAAACAGCAACAAGGCAACCCTTGCTTGGTGCAAGAAAGAGCAGTTTATTGAAGGAAGCCATTGATTTTTATAATACAGTTAGTGCAAAACAAAATACAGACAATTCATTGGGCAGAGACACCTCTTGTCCCAGGCTTTCCCACGGATCCAGCAGGTGTTTATCTGTTGTTATGGTTCTTTCTCTCGTGTTTACAGTAGAGACAGAGGCCCTAGCCTGGGAAAGGTTTCAGCTAGGCCTGAGAGAGTTTCACAGCCTGAGAAAAGAACTCAGACTCTGTGACAAAGGCCTGGCTGAATCTGCCTAGGCCTGCAGCAGTGTCCACGGTGGGGGGGATGTGGGGGGATGTGGGTTAGGGACAGAGCAGGGGATGGGGAAGGGCAGGTGGGATGCAGGAACCAGGGGGATGAGGCGAGGAGGTGGAGGCATCACCTGTTGAGGAGGTCGGGGGAGTCTTGCAGCTGTGGGAACACATTTGGGAGTGGTATTTGAGATCTGGATAAGGGGGGGATAGAAAAGGCTAAAAGGGAAAAAAGAAAGGATGATATAAAAAGAACGAAAGCAAAGAGACAAGAAAACATGAGAGGGGAAAGCAAGAAAGAAATAGGACGAGGGGAAAAGGAGGAAGAACAAGATGAGAAAAAAAGACAAGAAAAAGGAGGGAAAGAGGCCCCAGCATCCCTTTCCTAGTTTGGTTGGGTTTTTTGGTTGTTGGGTTTTTTTTTGTTTTGTTTCTCTCTTTTCTTGTTTTCCTCCTTGTGCCTGCCATTCCCATCCCCTCCCTATCTCAGCTCCCAGGTTGGTGGCGGAGGTGCGAGGCCCCGGCCCCTGCGCAGGTGAATTGGGACCCTTGTGGTGTTCCCAGGCCGCTGCAGCGCCCTGGGCCAGGGGCGTGGGGGGACAGAGCGGGGGCGGCAATGGGGCTGCTGAGGGACAAGGCCAGGGCCCAGGGCAGGGATGGCCTTGGGGCCAGGCCCGGGGTGATAAGGTGTTTGAGGGGGGGCCGGGGGCTGTGCCGGGCCGGGGCTGGTTCCGGCCGGGCTGCCCGGGGGCGGAGCGGGGCCGGGCCGGGCCGGAGCGTGAGGGCTGAGGTGAGTGGGGCCGGGGGCTGCGATCCCGAAACTCTGCAGGGGCAGAAACTCTGCTGGGCCCCCCGGGCCGAGGGGATGGGCGGCCGGTCCGGGGTGACCCAGAGCGCCCATGGGGGCTGTGGGGCCGGAGCGGGCCCGTGTGGGGTGTGTTTCTGCCCTCAGACCCTGTAGGGATGGGGGGTGTGAGGGGTCAGTGTGGGGTGTGTTTCTGCCCTCAAACCCTGTAGGGATGGGGGGTGTGAGGGGTCAGTGTGCTGCCCTCCCAGATTTCCTGTGGGGCTTGTGGGGTGTTGGCCCCCCCAGTTCCATAGAAGCTGTGGAGTGTTACTTCCCCAGGTCACTCCAGGCTCTGTGGGACTCATGTAGGGTCCCTTTTCCAGCCCCAGTTCTGTGTGTCCCAAACCTACCAAAATTGCCCTTTCCACCTGTTTGTGTCTCCAGGATTTTTCCCAGGACCCTTGAGCACCGGTGCCTCTTCTCCCCAGTTTGGAGGTGTCCTCCCAGCCATGGCACCTCCCAAGGTTTGTAACACCACAGGAGCCCTCTGTGCCACCAGCCTGCTCCTCCTGAATCCCTCCCAAATCATACTGGGGTCTCTTCATTTTCCCATTTCTTTTCCTCTCTCTCAGCTACATTTCAAACGAAATTTGGTTATTTTACCCCCTCTTTTTTTTTTTTTTTAGGAAATAAAATTGGTTAAGCCTGCCCATCAGAGAGGGAGGGGAGGATCCCAATTTGGGGGCGAAGGAATTGGAATCTCAGTGTTCCAGGGTACCCCTCACTCTGGAGGTTGGGGTGGAAAGGGCTGATGAGGGGTCTGGATTCTCCCCAGATCCCGCTGAGCCCCCTCAGGCCCATATTTCCCAGCGGATCTCAGTGGATCTGGGTTAATCCCACTGAATCTGTGTCTGTGAGGGAGAGAAAACCCAGTGCCTGATCCTGCCAGGGTGCTGATCCCCCAGAACCAGGCTGGTTCCCCTGCATCCAGGTTGATCCAGGTCCACACAGTCACCAAAATGTGCCACCAGCTTGTCTCAGCTAAAATTCCTTTATTCCTTGCCAAAACCTCCTGCATGGTAAGTGCATTTAGGGGTGTATCCACCCACATTTGGCATTCCAGATGCCCCTCCCCATTTTTCTTTCCCCCCTCAGATTCAGTCATCAATCAGGCCTTCAAGCCCGAAGCTGGAAGCCTTCATCCCGTTCCTGGGCAACATCAACAACCCAGTTTCGGGGCGCTGCTGCCAGACCTGCACCTCCTGTAGCTGGGTAGGAGACTGGGGATCCCAGGAAGCCGAGGATCCACACTCGCAGGGACTGATCCCATTTTTCCTGCCAGGGTGGATTCTATCCCGAGGATCCTCTCGCTCTTGGGTTCCGTGATGTGAGCCGTCTGACGGAGACAGACACACGGTGAGGGTGGATGAGCTCTGTGCAGGGAATCCCACTCCATCTCCCCTGTTACTCATTATGGCAAACCGAGCTCATTAATCAATTTTGGGAGGCTGGAAGTGGCATCTCCGAGGGCTTGGGCCGTGCTTTAGTCATGGAACTGAGGATTTGGGGTCATGCCTTTATTTGTTTGAGCAAAAATTGGAATCTTTGTGAGGGAGGTGGAGGGTTGTTCCCTGTAGCTCACAGGGAAAAGGGAGAGGCAACAGCCACTTCCCCCTAGAAGGAAAAATACCAGGAAAGGCAAAATTGTGGTTATACTCCCTTTTCCTCTGGGCAGGAGCTGCCACAGAGCCATTTCCAGATATTTTCATTTTTGAGGTGCCAGATCACTTTAGCTCCACTCCCCTTTAGGGAGAAATCCCTGGATTATCCATTTTTTGCTTTTTTTCTTCCCAATTCAGATCATTATCCTCCATTCAGTTCCAAGTCTTCCTAGCTTCAGCTCTGAAATGCTTGGAAGAATCCATTGGGATCATGGGGAATGCAGTTCCCCTGTCCCACTCCAGGCCTTTCTGCAAACTCCACATTATCCCAAAGCTCCCTCCCACCCTGCCCTCAGTGCAGATTTGGGGATAGATTGGGAAATTTCCATGGTTTGAGAATCCCAGGTTTGAATCTCAGGTTTCCTTCCTGCTGGGCAGCTGAATCATCAGTCCACCAGTGCCTCCATATATCCAGCTGTGAAATGGGGAGAAATGTCCTGAATTTGGCAAAGAGGCAGTCTGGGGGGCTCTGATCCTGCTGGAAAAGCCCCCCCTGCCAGGATGTCATTGTGTGTCCTCTCCAGGTTCCGGGGCTGGCTGGTCCGGAGGGTCTGCGGGTTCCTTGCTGCCTGGGGATGGCAAATTCCAGCAGAGACCCCTGGGGAGCTCCTGGTGCGGGTCTGCAGCAGCAAGAGGTGGGTGGGAGCAGCTGGGGCCATCCCAGGACCACCCTCACGGATCATTGGGATCCTGTTTGGTCCCTGCACCCCAGGTCGATGTGATCCTGGAATCCCCTGAGGCTCTCTGGGCCCCAACATGTGGATTCTGGGGTGCTCCCTGCTGCCATCCTCTCCCCAGGGTGCAGGATGCTGCCTCCGGCCCAGACCCTGGCTCCGAAGCGGATGAGGGATCCCAGCAGCGCTGGAAGATCTGCCAGATCCTGGGGGAAATCCAGGCCCCGCTCTCCCCTCTGCTGCTGAGGTCATGGATCTTTTGGAGAAATATTCTGGAATTCTCTGGGGGATAGACACAGGTCCTTTTGGAGATAATTCTGTGATTTTGGGAGGACACACATGGGTCCCTTGGGTGGTTTTCTGGGATCCTTTTGGGGGAATGTGCTGGCATACTTTGGGGGATATTTTGGGATCCTTTGGCTGGCTGCCCTTGGGATCCTCTGTAGGTCCTGGAGCCATTCCCCCAATTCCTTCTGAGGAGCTGGAGTGGGAAAATCCAAACCCCGCAGGAAGGAGGGAAGCAGAGAAAACTTTCCTTTTCCCTTTCCAATCTCATCACTGACAACTGGGAATCCAGGGCTTCAGTGCTTGTCTGATCCAGTTGGAATAAAGAGTACTTTTGAGCTGTTAAAGGGGAAGTATTCCCCTGGGAATAAGAAATTCCTCATGGAATAAGAGCATTTGCGGATCCCAAGGCAGGACGGGAAGATGGAGGGAATGCAGGATTCCCAATGACAGCTCTGATTGCTAATGGAAAGGAGGGTGTCTCATCACATGCAACCTTTCATGTGTGATAATTTTGAGCAGGGATGGGTTGGGGAAACTGAGGCAGGGAGGGTTTGGGGGAGCCCCATGCGTGGCAGAGTGCCTCATTCCCAGTTTTCCTACAGGCTGTGCCACTGGCTGCTCCCCAAGTTCCTGACCCGTCTGTTTCTGAGCGTGCGGGTGCTCCGGGGGCAGCTGGAGATGGTGCTGCGAGCTGCCAGGACGGTACGGAGCCCCGGCCGGGCACTCCCAGCCCCTGCAATGCTGGGAACTCACCCCAGGATCCCTTGCTTGCAGCCCGAGGTGCCGCTGGTGTTCCTGTGCAGACACCAGTCCCAGCTGGATGGGCCACTCCTGTCCTTCATCCTGCTGTCCCAGGGGATCGGGCTGCCCAGGGTGGCAGTGGGGGCCTGGACCAGCCCTCGCCTCCGGTAAGGCAGCTTGTGGGATGTTCCCAGAGGATCCAGGGGAATGCAGGGGTTGCCTACAGTGTCCTTCCCTCGCCAGATCCCTGCTCCAGCGCCTGGGAGGGATTTTCCTGCCTTCATGGAGTGAGCTGGATGAGGGGCTCTCAGGGGCTGTGCTGGATGTGGTAGGTGCAGTTTGGCCTGAAAAATCCCTTTAGAGTGCTTGGGGAAGTGCTGGCAGCTCTCAGTATTGTCAGTCTCTCCCCAGTACGTGCAGGAGGTGCTGCGGAGCCGCCAGCCCCTGGTGCTGTTCCTGGAGGAGCCCTCGGCCCCCCTGTGGCTGGCAGACTCTGCACGGCGCTGGCTGCTCCCCGTGCTCCGGGCGCTGCAGGACAGAGCCGTGCCCGACGTCCTCATCGTCCCCGTGGGAATCGCCTATGACGTGCCTCCCAGCGGAACGGCGTCCGACGACACGGTGAGAGGAACTCGGGGCTCACCGCTGCTCTCCCAAATCACTGCCACCGTCCCTGGCAATCAGTGCTCCCCAAAATCTCTAGAAGCACTGTTCCCCTAAATATCTGGGAAGATCCCTAGGGAGAGGCATCTCCCCAGATCTCTGGGAGCATCCCTGGGGAGAGGCATCCCCCGAAGCTGCCATGAATCCCTCAATGCTATCTCTTGGCAGACCCCTCAGCCCTTTGGGATCGGCAGGTGTCTCCAGGCAGCATTCCAGGCCCTGCGCCGGCCCCGTGGACGTGCCCAGGTGGATTTCTCTCAGCCCTTCTCCTTACAGGTACGGCAGCTGGGGATGGCCCTGCATCATCCATGCCAGCACTGGGAGACTATTCCTGGGATGTTGGTGGGGTTTGAGGTGTCTGGGGGGATTGAGTGGATCCATCCTAGGGAAATCTGCGCTCCTCCCAGCCCTGGGGATCCAGGGATCAAGTGAGCTCGTGGTGCTGGGAGCTGCGAGCACCCACAGGCTCCTTCATCCTTATTCCCAGGAATTTGTGAGCTACAACCTCGTCAGGCCAGTCCTCTCAGAGAATTATCCAGAGCAGCTGGCGCTTTCCACCATCCTGGACAGGTGGTGAGGAGCTGAGCCCTGGTCAGTGTTTCCCCTTGGATCTCTGCTCCCTGCTTCTCCCCTCACCCTTCTCATCCTGACTTCCCAGCCCGCTGGATGTTGGGAATGTGTGGACATCGAGTTCCAGTTTGGGGACTGAAGAGGAGATTTTGGTGACGGCACTGGGGCTGCACGCACTGAGTGGTGAGGGAGGTCCCTGCATCCCTTGGGATGGCATTCCCTGCTCGGGAATGGGGTGGAGGTTAATCCCCCCAGATAACAAGTCCCTCTCTCCCACTGCAGATTCCAGTGCCTGCTCTGCCATCATGCCTGTGGGAATCACTGCGGCGCTGGTGCTCCATAGGTATCAGGAGGTGGGATACGCTTTCTATCTTTCCCTTTCCTCAGAACAGCATTCCCAGCAGGACTCCCCCCTCCCCATAAGGCCCAGTGGGAATCACCCTTCTTTCTCTGGGAGCAGCATTCCAATAGTAATCGCCCTCCTTTAACAGGAAGTAGTAGTCCTAGTGGGAATCGCCCCTTCTCAGAGCAGCATTCCCAGTGTGAATCCCCCTGTTTCCCTCAGAGCGCACTCACAGCAGAATCCCCCTCTGTTTCCCCAGGGTGTGGTGATGTCCCAGCTGATGCGGGATTTCTCGCAGCTGCTGGAGCAGCTCCTGCTGCGGGGCTGTGCCGTGGGGTTCTCGGGGCGGGTGCGGACGCTGGTGAGTCGCAGCCTGCAGCAGATGCAGCCCCTCGCGGCCCTGTACCTGCTGGGGCCCGTCAGGAATGCTCTGGGGCCCCTCAAGGCCTTGGTCCGCGCACGGCTGGCGCGGCTGGCGGTGGACGTCCGGCAGCACCTGGCTGGGGTGGCCGTGGGCGGTGAGTGGGGACATCAGGGAGTGGCGATGGGGTGACACTGCTGTTACCAGGGAGCAGGGATGCCATGGCATTTGGTGACACCGGGGCTTAGAGGCACTGGGGGAATTGGTGACACCAGGAATGGGCGATGGCCGCAGTTTGGAGAACACCAGGGGTATTGTTTATATTGTGGGGGTCGATGACATTGGGATTTGGGACACCAGGGATCAGTGATGCCAGGGAGATTGGTGATATTGGGAGAGTCAGTGTTACCATGGTAATGGCACTGGGGAAGTTGGGGAGGTAGGGGATTATTGACATTGGGGAATGGGGATCGGGGGGGATCGGGGGTGGCAGAGTTCAAGGACACTGGGGGACTTGGGGACACTGGGGATTGGGGATGCTGGGGTATTTGGTGACTCTAGGATTGGTGACAACCCTGTCCCATCAGCCTGTGCCATCCGTGCCCTGCTGGTGGAGGTGCAGCCATTCCTGGAGGACCCCTCCAGCGTCACCAGGATCGTGCTGAGCCGGAATGAGCTGCTCGGCAAGATCCTGGAGCTGCTGCAGCTGCTGCCCCCAACCCTGCTGGGGCTCCAGGTGGGGACACCGGGGTGGCCCGTCATCCCCAGCCCTGCTGGAGCTCTGTGTGGGGACATGGGGGTGGCCTGTCGTCCCCAACACTGCTGGGGCTCCAGGTGGGGACACGGGGGTGTTCTGTCATCCTTTTCCTGTGTCCCCAGCCCTGCCATCCTCCTGACTACCACAGCCTGGACATCCTGGACAAGCTCATCCTTGTGGGACTGCTGGAGGAGGAGGAGGAGGTGGGTAACACCTCAAGACCTCTCCTGGGGCACAGGGACAGAGTGGCTTTGAGGTGAGGTGACACCCTGTTGTGCCCATAGCCGGAGAGTGAGCACGAGGATTATGATGTGACCCGCCGGCGCTCCGCATGGGAACGTTCCTTGGAATTCTCTGTTGACAGCGACAGTGACAGTGACAGTGACAGTGAGCATTGGGGCCCCGAGCACGGGTTCCCCAAGAAGTTCTATAAGGTACTGGGGGGTTCCCCCACTGCCCCCCTGGGCTGAAGGGAGGATGGTCTCCCCCAACTCTCGCCATGTATCCCCCACAGCTCAGTGAGCCCCAGGGCTTCCCTGGCTTCTTCCTCTTCCTCTGCCGCCTCCTGAGCCCCATCCTGCACACCTACGGCCGGGCTGTGCAGTTCCTGGAGATTGTCCCCTGGCCCCAGCCCGGTAGGACCCCCCCAACGTGGGGAACCCCTTGGGACTCCCTGGGGCTACTGAGGCAGGGCTGCAGCCCCCAGAAGGTGGGATCTGACGCCCCTCCCCATTGCAGAGGCTGACTGTGTGGAGGCACTGCTGGAATTTCTGGCCAAGGATGAGGATGGTGAGTCAAGGTTGCGGGGGTCTTGCTTTTAGGGGTCAGTGACCCCCGAGCCAAGCTGTTCTTAAGAGGTGGCATTTGGGCGTTCCCTTGGGATCTCTCTCCACACAGGGTATCCCGACAGGAGCCTGGCCCTGAGCTCCCTGCAGACTTTCATGGACATGGGGGTAAGCACAGCTCCCCCAGCCCCCACATTTTACTGCCCCCTCTCTCCCCTCGTGACCTCCCTGTGCCCCCCCCCAGGTGCTGGAGGAGCTGCAGACCCCCACTGGACCCCTCCTGCAGCTCTCCGAGCCTTTCCAGTCTGCTTCCAGCCGGGAGAAGCTGGGAGCCTTTATCCACCAGTTCACCCAGCTGTAGCCCCCCCCCCCCAGACCCATAAACAGCACAGTGACGCAATGGCTCGTGGATTTATTGACCCTGTGAGGGGGAGGTGGGATCTGGGGCATCTCTCCACTGTCAGACCACCCGGTTGCAGATGGTGCCCAGCTCTTCTATTTCACACTGCACCTCATCACCGCGCTGCAAGGGGGGACATGGTGGCATCTGTCCCCAGTGGGGTCCACCGTGTCCCCCACCTAAGCCCCTATTTCCCCTCACCTTAAGGAAAATGGGCGGTTTCCGAAAGAGCCCCACTCCCGCAGGGGTTCCTGTCAGCAGGATGTCCCCAGGGACCAGTGTCACAAACCTGGGGGCACATGAGGTGTCAGCCATGTGGCCCCCTGGGCTTTGGGGGTCCCTAGCCCTCCCATTCCTACCGGGACACCCAGGCGATGAGGGCGGGCACCCTAAAGATGAGGTGGCGGGTGTTGCTGTCCTGCATCCGCTGCCCATTGACACTGCAGCGGATCCACAGGTTGTGGACATCTGTGGGAGGTGACATGAGGGACATGGCTATCGTGGTAGTGCCACCGTGACCCCACCTTGGGGAAAAACATGGGGGAATGGGGAACATGGGGCTGCGGTGGCACCAGTGGCAGCTGAGAAAGAGTCACCATCCCATCCCTGTCTTGATCTCATCCCATCTGTGTCCTGTCCCCATCCCATTACTGTCCCACCTGCCACTGCCTCCCTGGTGACAATGGCCGGCCCCAGGGGACAGAAGGTGTCGAAGGTTTTGCTCAGCAGCCACTGCCGCCCATTGCGCTTCTGCCAGTCCCGGGCGCTCACGTCGTTGGCCACGGTGAAGCCCAGCACGTGCTCCAGCGCCGCCGCCTCCTGGGGACAGCGGGGACCCGCTTACAGGGGGACACCCACATGCACCCCCCGAAGTGGGCCGGGGGCCGGGGGTACCTCAATGTGTCGCCCCCTCTTCCCAATGACGGCAGCCAACTCCACCTCCCAGTCCAGCTCCTGTGGGGACAGAAGTGGGGCTGGGAGGGCCATTCCTTGGGGGACCGTGAGGGTGGGTACCAGGCTACCCACGCTGGTGTCCTGCGGGTGCACAATGTCATCAAAGGGCCCAGTGATGGCGCTGGGGAACTTGCTGAAGATGATGGGCTCCTTAGGGACCTTCACAGCCTGCTCCTGGCAATGGTCGTGGTAGTTGAGCCCCACACAGATCACCTTCTCGGGGTCCCCCACAGGTGCCAGCAGCTGCGCAGTTGCCCGAGGCACCCGGTGCTGCCCTGACTCCAGTGCTCTGTGGGGACAGATCCACCCTCAGGATCACTCACATTTTGGGGCACCCGTTTCTCAGGGGACACACTCTTGGGGGGTCAGTCAGAAGGGTCAGCTGTGTTTTAGGGATTTTCCTTTTGGGGATGTCCACAGTTGAGGCGACCCACTTGTTGGGGTCAGCCAGTCTTGGAGGGCATGCATCATTGGGGGTCACCCATGATTTGGAGTGCCCACCTTTATGGAGGGCCAACTGTTGGAGGTGACCCACTTTGGGGTCATCCAAAGCAGCGTACAGATTTGGATGGCCACTCTTGTGGGGATCCATGAGGATACCCCCCTTTTGGGGTTCCCTCTTCTTTTGGAGCACCCACCTTTGGGGATCACCCACTTTTGGGACCCACCCTTAGCCTCACCCACCTCTGGGCGAGCGCCAGCCCTCGAGGGCCGATCTCCAGGAACTCCCGCATCGATCGGGGCAGCTCCGGCTCCGCCGCGCTCAGATCCACCAGGTCCCCCCCGGGCGCCTCCTCCAGCCCGAGCCGGGGCCCCCCGCCCGCGGCCCCTCGGAACCGCACCAGCCGCAGCGCGCCGCGCATCCCCTGCGGCACCGCAGCTCGGGATCCCGCCGGACGGGGCCAGGGCAGCACCCCGCGGGATCCCTCCCCTCGATCCCACCCAACCCCAGGGCTCGAGGGTCGCTCCCCCAACCCCACACAGCCGCGACCCCAGAATCCCCCCAGTGCCAGGGAATGCCCTCTTGACCTCGCACCGCTCCGATGCCCGAGGACATTACCCCCACGCCGATTCCGCTCAGCCCAATCCTAGCGACACAAACCCAGACCCGAGGGGTTCCCCCCTATTTCTCGTCCACTCAGTCCGAGCCCAAGGAATGCCCCGGTTCCGTGGGATTCTCCACCGACCTCACGTTCCCCCCACTCCGAGTTCCGCACAGTCCCGATCCCGCACAACTCCGACCCCAGAGATCCCCACATTTATCCCACATAGCCCCGATCCCGGGAATGCCCCCGATCCAAAGGATATCCCCGTAGTCCCAGAGAACCCCGATCCAGGGGGTTCCCCCTGTTCCCAGGGTCCCTCCCAGTCCCACAGAGCCCCGATCCAGGGGGTTCTTCCCGTTCCCAAGGTCACCCCCAGTCCCACAGAGCCCCGATCCAGGGGGTTCTCCCCGTTCCCAAGGTCACCCCCAGGCCCACAGAGCCCCGATCCAGAGGGTTCCCCCCGTTCCCAGGGTCCCCCCATCCCGTGGTCCCGGGGGTCTCACACACGGCTGTTTCCCCGCTTCGCTAGGGGGCGCTGCGGGCCCCGGCACCACCCACGTCACGTGCCACCCCAGCGCGTCCGGAGGCCCCAGCGCAGAGGCCGCGCCCCCTTCGGACCCTCCAATGGGAGCGAGCAGGGGGCGGGGCCAAGCCGCCAACGAGAGCGAATGAGAGGCGAGGGCTGGGGGGCGGGGCCGGGAACGGGACCGGGAGCGGGAATGAGAGAGGGAACGGGAATGGGAACGGGAATAGGAACGGGACCGGGAGTGGGAATGAAAGAGGGAACGGGAATGGGAACGGGACCGGGACAGGCACGGGAGTTGCGACTGCTAGCCGGACAAGGACAGGGACTGGAAGACGCATGGAGAATAGGACTGGGAGCGGGACAGGGGCTGGGAATGGGAGAGGGCACTGGGACACGGGCAGGGACACAGAGCAGGACAGAGACCGGGACACTGCGCATCTCTCACATCCCTCATTACTCCATTTCACCCCTAAATCGGCACTATTGGGTTTATTTATAAAATCCTCCTCTCCCCACGCTGCTGGGAGAGGGGGGGTCTGTGGCTTCATGAGGAGGACACCCCTGAATGTTGGGGGGAGGAGGGGCTGCGCTTTTGGTTGGTGTTTGGGGGTTCCATTTCATGGCTGCAATATGAAGACTCCCACCCAGAGAGCCTCCAGATCCTGAGGGGTCCCATCTCTGAGGGTCCTCAGGTCCCAGGCAGTCCCTGTGTCCCAGGGCTTCCACCCTGGGGACCCTGGGGTTGGGCTTGTGCTGTGTCAGGTCCCTGCACCGCCAAGGGCGGGGGGCCCGTGTCGAGGGGAGGCACAGCCCCCCAAAATGGGTCTGTCTGGCAGGTGGCAGAGCGATCCCCCGGGGGGCTCTGGTGGCAACGTCCTATCCCATTTCTGGGAGGCACATGCTGGATTTCTTCTGCCTTTGAACTTCTTGTCTGTCTGAAAGAGTAGAAAAACTCCGGGGGGGTGGGCAGGATCTAGAGCACGTTATGGAAGATCTGCATGGAGCTCATGATGTCCTTGTCCTGGGGGGGAGAGATCAGAGACCCCGTGTCCCCCTCCTGATCTCCCCCCCTCCAGCTCTCCGTCTCCTGTCACCCTTTTGTCATCTCCCTCCTGTTCCCCTCATCCTGTCCCCTCATCTGGCCCCTCCCGTCCCCACCCCCTGTTACCCGCATCCCACACTTCCCATCACAATCCTCCCGTCCCCCCCACATCCCTCTCCCAGCCCCAAATCCTGTGCCTCTCCTGTCCCATTCCCATCCCTCCCGGGGTGAGCCCATTGTCCCCCTCTCTCCTGATGTCCCCAGCACGTCATTTTGGGACAGAACAAGCAGGAGGAGGAGGATGGTGCTCCCCAAAGCCCCTCACCTCCTGGCACGTGGCCAGGAACTCCTCGAAAGTCACCACGCCGTCCCTGTTCCTGTCCATCTTCTGCAAGGGAGTGGCCAGGGCTCAGTGGGGCCACCCCTGGCCGCAGAGTGGCCCCGGGAGGTGACAATGGGGACTGTCTCACCTGGAAGAACAGCTCCACGTGCTGGGCCGGCGCGCTGGCCCCCAGGGCGGGCTCGGTGCAGCGGCCCATCATGGCATAGATGGATTTCATGATCTCCAGCATGTCCTGGGGGACACAGGGCACTGGCAGCTCCCCGTCTGGGTGTCCCCACCCCACCAGCCCCCCAGTGTTCCCCACTGTCACCTCCTTGGTGACGTAGCCGTCCTTATTCACGTCGTAGAGGTCAAACGTCCACCTCAGCTTCTGCTGCTCCGTCCCCCGCAGCAGCACCGAGAGTCCCACCGCGAAATCCTGCCGGAAGGGTCGTGGCCGTGAGCGGGGAGGGACCCTCGCCCCCTGCCCCTCCCTCCCGCGGCCACATCGATCCCGGGGCGCCCGAGGGATTTATTCTCTATCGATCCTGTTATTTTTACCCCCCGCTGCCGCAGCGCCCGGCGCTCCCGGCACCCGCGAGGGAGAGTTTGGCCTCGGCCTGGGAGGGGGAAGAGAAGGAGGAGAAGAGGAGGGGGAAGATATGATGAATCACGGTGCTGGCACAGCCATTCCCACCAGGAATTCCCACCTGGAAGCAGAGAGCCCCGTTGCGGTCGGCGTCGAAGGCGTCGAACAAGAAGTGGGCATAGGAGCTGGCGTCTGCGGGGGAAGGGGGACAGTGACTCCCCTAGAACTGGGGTCGGCCGTTTTGACGGATGGGCCCCCCCAGACCCTCCTGCCGGGTTTGGGGACCCCCCACTCACCGCCTTGAGGGAAGAACCGCGAGTAGATGAGCGTGAAGGTTTCCTCATCCACGAGGCCACTGGGACATTCCTGGAAAGGGGAGCGGCGCCGGTGACACCGAGGAAAATGGGGACCCACGAATTTGGGGCATTGGGGCGGCGGACACCCAGACTCACGTTCTTGAAGCCACGGTAGAGGGATTGAAGCTCCGTCTTGGTGAACTTGGTCCGAGCCAGCAGCTGCTCCAGCCCCTCGGGTTGGTGCCGGATGGTCGGGAGCTCCACGTCGGCATCGCTGCTGTCTGCCAGGAGAGACCCCCGGGCATAGACCCCCACCCCTAAACCCGCCCCCAAACCCACCGCCCAGCGCCTCGGCGGAGCCCGGATCTCCCTCGGGACCCTGGAACACCGCGGGTGTTGCATCCCGAGGGATTTCCCACATTCCCAAGGCGCAGAAGATTCCCGAGCCGCCTCTTGGCCACTGCTGCTCCCGCCCGGCCCAGCGGAAGGTAATTAATAAATGATGGTTCATTAATAATTTCAGCCTAGGAAGCCCCTGTGGAGCCGCTTAGCACAGTGGGGTGTCAGCAATTTTGGGATGGGAGTCCGAAAAATTCCCAGGCGCTGTCAGAGTGGGGAGAGCCCTCAGCGCCGGCTGTGAGGGGTCTCAGGGGACATTGGGGGCCCCTGGAGTCCCATCCCAGGGGGTCTTGGGGGGCAGTGAGGGAGTGGGGGACCCTCATGGCCCATCTGAGGGGAGGTTCAGGGCTGATGCAGGACTTTGGGCTCTTTGTGTCCCACCTGAGGAAGTTTTGGGGGTCACTGTGGAGTCGAGGCCCCCCAAGCACCCCACCTCAGGGGGCTTGTTGGGGGTCAGCACCAGCTCAGAGCCCTCCCGGCCCACCTTGGGAAGGTTGGGGGGGACACTGGGGGTCCCCATTATCCACTCCTGGGGGTTAGCAGGGCACAGAGCCCTGGGAGTGGGGAAGAGTCTCTGGGGTGAGGGTCCCCACCCCCCCGAGGGTTTGGGGGGCCGCTGGCAGCGCAGCCCCTCGGAAGGCTGGGCCATGGCGCTGATGGGGGGTGTTGGGAGCTCTGCCCCCTCCCCCACACTCCCAAATCCCCCCAAAGCCTTCACCCCAAACCCTCCCGAGGGGAAACCCCAAAACCAGCCGGTTCTACTCCACATGGGCCAATTAGAGGCTAACAGGTCATTTAGTGCTGGAGGAGGGAAGGGGACACCCCGGGATGGGGGGGCAAGAATTAACTTAATTAAATAATTAGGATTAATTAAGGT
Organism: Muscicapa striata striata; assembly: GCA_030060385.1. Taxonomy (NCBI): domain Eukaryota; kingdom Metazoa; phylum Chordata; class Aves; order Passeriformes; family Muscicapidae; genus Muscicapa; species Muscicapa striata. The sequence goes on from JAREIS010000892.1 coordinate 61,056, forward strand.
GAGGGGGGATGGGTACCTTCTACAGAAATGGGCTCCAGGATGCCAAACTGCTTGAGGACGGCGATGAAGAGGAGGATGACCACGGCCACAGCGCACAGCTCCATGCCCTGGATACCCATGGCCCCCGGGGGGCTCGGGGCTCCCCCAAAGCCTGCGGGGTGCGGGCGCTGGGTGCTGCGGGAGCGCGGGGCGGGTGCTGCCGCCCGTGTCCGGCTCTCCTGCCCTCATCCTCCTCCTCCTCCTCCTCCTCCCTTGGCACGCGCCCACCCCCGGCCCCCCCGGGCTGCTTTCCCATATTTTTTTTTCAGTTTCCCAAAGAAAGCTGGGGGTCGGGGGGAGGCAGGGGTGCCACGCACGCTCCCCGCAGCACCCGTGGGTGCTGAGTTCGCAGCCGAGGGGGGTCAAACCAGAGCGGGCCTCAAAATTGGGTGAAAAAAACGTTGTTTTAACCGCCCCCCGCCACCGGTGGGATCGATGGGATCGATAGGGATGAGTAAGCAGCGAGGGGAGGGGAAACTGAGGCAGGGCAAGCAGGGGGCTGTCCCTGTTCCCTAGAGCTGTCCCCACCCCTCTGTGGTTGTCCTGGGGATATAGGCCCTGCTCCCTGAGGACTGTCCCTGTCCCCCCGGGGCTGTCCCTGTGCCCCTCGAGGTGTCATCTCCCCCCGTGACCATCTGTACCCATCGCCGCAGGGATGGCACTCCGCAGTGTCCTGGGCTGCCCTTGTCCCCAAGTCTCCAGAGACACCGTCCCTGTCACCCCGGGGTGTTGTGTCCCCGAGGCCCCAGGAGCATCTGTCTCCATCCCGCCAGGGGTGTCCCATCCTCATGGTCCCAGGGACATCATCCCTGTCCCCCATGGGGTGTCCCCGCCATCGCCAGGGTATCCCCGGCTCCCCTGCAGTCCCGAGGTGTCCCATCCCCATCGCCCCCGGGACATTGTCCCTGTTCCCACGGGGGTCCCATCTCCTCTCCAAAATCTCAGCCTCCCCCGCCCACGGTGACTACCGGGCCCACGGGGGGCGGGGTCCCCACGGGGGCACACACAGGGGCGGGGCTCTGTGGGTGTGGCCCTGTGCATGTGGGCGTGACCGAGGGCGGAGCTCAGGCCGGCGGCGCGCGGCTCCATCGCCCCGCTGACGTCGCTTCCGCCCCGTGCCGGAAGTGCTGCCACTCTCGCCGCCATGGCCTCAAGGTTACTGCGGGTGAGCGCGGCCCTGCGGCTCCTGCCCGCGGCGTCTGCCCGCGCCGTGCCCGTCCGCCATCTCGGTGTGCCCGGTGAGCGGGGACCGGGGGAGCGGGAAAACGGGGTGGGAGCGGGGGAGGAACGAGCGGGACCGGGGGGAGAGCGGGGCAGTGTGTCGGCACCCCCAGTGTGACGGCGCCCCGCAGGGAACCTGGCCAGCGATGAGGAACAGGCGACCGGGTTGGAGCGGAAGGTGATGGAGGCCATGAACAAGGGTCTGGTGAGTGCCGGAGATTGGAGGATCTGAGGAGGACCCCGTGGAGGGCTCGGGATGGTCTATGGAGGGAGGAGATATTTCTGTGGGTAAGGGTGGTATCTTTGAGGGTATCTCTAGGGGATCTGGATGGGGGTATCTCTGGGGAATCCCCGCGGTTTCTCGAGGTATGCCAGGGGGCTCTGGGGCGGTTTCAGGGTTTGACTTGCCTTGGAGGGGCAGAATTTGGTGGATGAGTGTTTGGGGAGTCGGAGGGTGTTCTGGGGGGCGAGGGGATGGCGAGGGGTTCGGGATTATTTCAGGGTTCTGGTGTCCTTGATGGGGGTAGGGTCTGAGAGGTGAGAAGGTCTGGGGATCCCAGGGACCTTGGGGAGTGCTTGGGTCCTTGGAGGGTTGCAGGGTCTAGGGTTTGGGAGTTCTTGGGAGGGTCTGGGGGTGGAACTGAGGGACACCACAGTGCCGTGGTCACTTTGGGGTTCTCAGGGACAGGCTGCCCTCAGGGTGTGTTGTGGGTGTGAGGGATGGAGGGGCAGCTGGGGGTTCTGGGGTGCTCACATTCCAGGGATGTCCCTGCTCCCTCCTTTCCACAGGATCCGTACAGCATGTTCCGGCCCAAGCGCTACATGGGCACCAAGGAGGACCCAAACCTCGTGCCCTCCATCACCAACAAGCGCATCGTGGGCTGTGTCTGTGAGTGGCCCCCATCCCTGCCTGTGTCTGTCCTACCCCTCTGTCTGTGTGTACATCTTTGCACCCATGCCTATTCATAGTGCTTGTGTGTCTATTCTTGTCCCTTGTCTGTTTTTCCATCCCCTTCTGTCCTTCTGCTCTGTCCCACACTGTCCATGTCCCCTGTTCCTCTCCCCCATGTGTCCCTCCCTGTCCCCTGTCCTGCACTGTTCCTGACCCACGCTGTCCCTCTTCCCCCAGGTGAGGAGGACAACAGCTACGTGGTTTGGTTCTGGCTGCACAAGGGCGAGGCTCAGCGCTGCCCCTCCTGTGGTGCCCACTACAAACTGATCCCCATGAGCTGCCCCACTGAGGGGGCTGCAGGACCCTCCACCCTCATCTCCCTGGCATGCT
>JAREIS010000893.1:0-38907 GCA_030060385.1 Muscicapa striata striata
ATCTCCCTTTCCATTTAAAACAAATCTAACCGACCCACATTCCTTTTTTCCCCTAGCTGTTTTTAAACTTCATTAGAGTTATTAAATATTTGTTGAGATGTTGATCACTAAGTTGGGTTAGTCTGGACCTTCTCTAGGTTATACGGCATTCCATATAGCATTTCAATGGGGACAACCCACATCTGCTCGGCTGAGTCCTAATATTTAATAAGGCTAGGGAATCATTTTTCCCATGATAATTTTGTCTCTAATACCAATTTAGTCAGCTGTTTTTTTTTTCCCGTTCATTCTTTCTCCTTCCAGCTTTGTGGGGGGTAAGGAGTATTTTCTCCCAATTTATTCCTAGGCTTTTGCTAATTCTGTGTTACTTTTGATGTGAAATGCGGCCTTTATCTGAATCGATAGTCTCAGGCACCCGTCCTGGGCACTATTTCTTCGAGCAAAGTCTTTACTTACTGTTTGGGCTGTTTCTGACTGTCGGAACGCTTCACATAATGGGTAAGATGATCTACTATTACCAAAAGATATCTAATCCGCCCTACTTTGGGTAGTTGTAAAGTCTATTTGCAGATTTGAAACGGTCTTTTTGCCAATGGCCGCCCCTAGAGGTAATTTTCTTAGGTTGCTACGATACTCGTAGGCAGTAGGACAGTTCTGGTGACATGCTTAGCCATATCTCGTAGTCCAATGCTCAATTTAGTCGCGAAATGGTCGACCAACTCCTTGGTCCCCCAGTGTGTCCCCTGATGTAACTTATACAACATCCGCTGGGCTACTGCCTTGGGCAATACTTCGCCGTCTCCTGTCATCCACCTCCCCTATCTTCTTTACCCCATTTTCCTCAATTTTTCTTTTTCTTCATCAGTAAATATAAGTTCCACATCTTCCTTCTCCAGTGTTTTCCTAATATATGGCTTCTCCTTCAAAACCATCTCCCTTACTGCTGCCCTTTTTGCCTCTTGATCAGCGGCGTTATTTCCCTGCTCTTAAAGTCCATTAGTATAGCATACAGTTCACACACGCTTGGGCTGACCATGACATATCTAAGGCTCCCGATTCTATTACCCTAAATCAGGTCCTCCTATAATAGCATAACCAGATTTTCTTTCCCTTCTACTATCCTGGAGGATCCATCCACAAAATAGTTTTCCCTTCATCTAATTCCTCCTCTCTAAGTCGGGCTAATCTTCGTTTATAGCTATGGTAGCTAAACAATCATTGGGTTGGGGTCCTTGTTCCATTTTCCTACAGGAAGGCAGCTGGATTTTGTAAAGTGGTGGTTTCTAGGGTAAAATCTGTGCTTCATTAGAATCCTTCATATTTCAGGAGTCTGGCATCAGATATCCATTTATCTGCCTTTGTTGCATTACCCCGGATATTATGGGGAGACAGTACTTTAGGCTGCTATTAAAGGTGATTTTCCTAGCTTCCTTACTAACAATGCACATCCTGCCAACATCTGTAGGCATGTGGCCAGCCTCTGCTTACAGGGTCTAGAACTTTTGATAAATATGCCACAGGTTTCTTTTTCCCTGCCCAATCCTGGGTAAGCACTCCAAATGCAATTCCTTCTTCTATATTTACAACAAAAAGAATGGCCTCTTTAAATCTGGGAGACTCAGAACCGGAGCATGAACTAAACTCTCTTTTAATCCCTCCAGTTTATCTGTGTCCTCCTGGGTCCACTTCATTAACTCCTTCTTGTGCTAGCTTTTGATATAAAAATCTAGCTTTACTACTATAGTTTTCAATCCATTGTCTACAATACCCGTGAGGCCTAAGATTTGCCGAATCTGTCTTTTATTCTTTGGTATTGGTAGCGATAAGATAGCTTGAATTCTCTCGGCCCATCTTCTTTTTCGCCTTTTCAAATAATGCCCTAGGTATTTTACTTCTTCTTCCACAAACTGCAATTTGGCCTTTGAAACCTTCAGGCCCTTGAGTCCTAGAAAATTTAGGAGCTTTATACTCTCCTCTTACCTTTTCCTCTTTTCCCTGCTAACAACAAATCATCAACATATTGTACCAGGGTTACCCCAGGACCTGTCTGGTAATCCGTTAAATCTGCTCCAGCGCCTGCCCGAACAAGTTTGGGGATTCAGTAAATCCCTGGGGCAATACTGTCCATCTAAGCTGTTGCTTCCTTCCAGTGTCCGGTCTTCCCACTCAAAGGCAAAGTAATCCCTACTAGATTCATCAAGGGGCAAGCCTAAAAGGCGTCCTTCAAGTCTATCACACTGTACCATAAATCATTTGGGCCTAGTTTACTCAGCAGCGTGTATGGGTTTGCTAATACTGGGAATCTGGCCATGGTTCTCTTGTTTATTTCCCCTTAAGTCATGTAACCAGGCGATAGGACCCGCCCGCCTTTTAACTGGGAGGATCGGGTATTGTATGGTGACATGCAAGGTTCTAATAACCTCGGCTCAGTAGCCTGTTTACTTCAGGCTTTAACCCTTTCCTTCCTCTAGGATATAGGATACTGCTTTATTCTTACAGGTATTTCAGGGTTTTGATTTGACTTTAAAGGGGTCTTAATCGCCCACACACTTCCAGGGTTATACCATACTTCCGGATTTATTTCTTTTCATCTTCTTGCCTCAAAGGGCAGAGTCTAATTCTTATTTCTTTTCCATCACCTCTATTTGGATACCCAATTCTATAATCATATCTCTGCCCAATAAATTGTAATCTGATTCTGGGACTAACAAAAAGTCCCCTTACCCTATTTTAGATTCTGATTCCACCATCACCTCCTTTATTATTTTCTACATCAAAGGGTTCTCCATTTGCCCCAACTACTGTGGCAGTGTCCCTAGACAGGGCACAACCTTTGGGGTAAGGACTGGAGCGTTGATCTTTCTGCACCAGTATCGACCAGGAAGATAATTTCCTGGCATTGGGGACCCACTTTAACTTTATCAAGGGCTCCCTTTTGATGTTTTCGGGTCCCTAAGAGATAGAGCCCCTGACCCCCTAGTCCTCCTTAAACTCCTTCTCATCTCTGATCCGAACGCGACATTCTCTTGAAGTGCCCCTTCTTTCCACAGTAAAAGCACACTTTCAAATCCTGCTCTCACCAGGACTCCCGACCTCACAGCCGATCCGCCCAAACTGCTTCGGGGTCCTTTCCCGCCTCTGCTTTCTCTCGCATTGCAGCCACTATCATTTGACTTATCGCTTATGAGTCTCTTCCTTCGCACATAAACTTTCTGTGCTTCCCCTTTTAATAGTTCATCCAGTCCCTGTCTTGCCAATCCTCTAACTTTGTATCTTTTCTAATATCCTCCTAAGATTTTGAAACAAAATGCACTTTAATACTGCCTGCCCTATTTGATCATCTGGATTCATCCGAATAAAGTTGAAATTCTTCCGTAGCCTCTCTAACCATTCTGTGGGGGCCATCCTTCTTTGTCTTTCATTAAAGGCCTTATTGAGGTTTTGGCCTCAAGGGACTGGACTCTCTCTTCTAATCCCCTGCACAATTATTGTCCTAAGGTCTTTAATATGGACTTCTATGAGCCGGATTTTGATGGTCCCAATTCGGGGTTCTGCAAAGGCCACTTGATATCTGCTGCTGGTCCCTGTATGTGCTGTGCGTCCCAAATACGCATGCCTTCCCTCCTGATCATATTCTTTTCTTCTCGGCCGTGAACAAGATGTTTAACATGGACTGTAATTCTTCCCAAGTATACATGCTCGGCCCTAGCTGATCTACTTCTGCCACTCCCCAGTGGATCTTCTAATAGATGTCCCATCTCTTTCTTAAAATCCCTAACATCCCTGAACTGAGAGGTACTGATACAAACCCTATACCTGGCTGTGGCCCTCCCATCGGTATTTCCTCAGTGGGTATAATCCTTCTCTGGGGCTCTTAACATGGTAACCGCCCCGCATGCTCTGGATTGGTCAGGGAATCCGAATCCTTCCAGGAGGTGCCCTGGGGTCTTCTGTTCCCGGTACTTGAGGTGGGGGTATATACGGAGGGGAACTATCAAAGTTTCCTCTAGCTGGCTTCCCTTTTTCTTATTCTTATTTTCCCTTGATTTTTCTGCTAATTTAAAGATAAATACTCGGCCGTTTCTACCCAGATCTTTGCATAATCACTTTCCTCTGCACAAAGGGGTTTCTTAGTGTTCACCCAAATATTCAGTTTTTGTTTCACCTAATCCTCTGAGGACCGATATGGGCCAAACACATTCTTTGAGATTTCCTTCCCACCCCATACTTCCACACAGTAGTGTATCATTTTAGCTTTGTCTTTTCCTGTGCCTAAAAATGTTCTACCAATTATCTAACAGAAATCCTAAGGGACTTTCTCTAGGTATAGGTGGGAGCCTAATGCTCACAGGGGCTACTTTCCCTGTCCCATTCTTCCGAGTGCCTTTAATCACACAATCAACTTTCGCTTCTCTTGGTTTGGGCCCAAGCCCTCGCGGTCTATGGGAATTGCACTACTGAGGGTCCGCTCGCTTGGGGAGTTTGGCTGCCAGCCCTCTCGTTTACACACCACACAGTCGCACTCGGGATCTTAACCCGCCCGGAGGTTCCTGTAATACTTACGCGTCCGCCATGCTTTGTCCGGACCTTGTGCACAAGCTTTAAGGGGTATTGGGCTTTGAACTTCTTTTGCTTTCCTCTTTTCCTCACTTTAGGTTCGTGGTCGGGCCGATGAAATCTAAGTCCGGGCCACGGTCGGGGCGCCCTCCCTTTAAATAAGGAATTTTTCGAATTCCGATCCAGTCACGGCACCAGGTTGTTATAAATAAGCACAACGGCCTTAAAAGCCAATTATGTAGCCAATTTATTATTACAGAAAAGAGTAAGCAAAGATGCAGCGCTGCGGGGGAAGGGTCGCTGCCTTCCCCAAAATCCACGCCGCACCGATTGTGTTCCGGGTCCCCTTTTTAGGGTCTCCGCCTCTCTGCCAGGTCATCCTTCTGGCCACTTTGCGCTTGCTCCGTCAGTTGCTAGGGTCTTTTTCCTGTTTCCTGGTGGTTTTTGATGAGGGTTCATCGCGGTCTTTGGTATCTCTTTTCTTGGACCTAGGCTGCAATTGTGGCAGCCAGGCCTGATCCAGAAACGGCTACAAAGGACAGGCAGTGAGGGCACTGAGAATAATCCCAAAATCAAAGAGGATCCAGGAAGAAAAACAGAGTCAATGAGTGAATCTGCTTGGAGATAGGCAAGGGACTTGTACACAGAAAGCAATGGGAGAAACTCTTCAGTTTCAGAAAATGTTACTAATTGACACGAACTGCTGCTCAGCCAAGATCCTGCTCAATTCTGAACTTGGAGGAGGAGAAACACTAAACGCAGCCGGGAATATCGGATGTTATAATAAAGGAGGGTGCATATTAAGAGGGACATGCAGCAGGCGGATCGGGAAGTCTGAACCTTCCAAATACCAGCCTGGGAAAGGGAGAGGAGATGAAGCCGGAAAATGAGGATAAAAAAGAGGCTGCGTTTTAGAGACCGCATGAAAATGCCGAGCCTCTCCCATTGTTCATCAATAAAGTCACTTTTACAGGACTCCTCTGTCTCCTTTGGCACACAAACCTCTGGCCACGTGAATTTTCCCGCAAGCCCCGGGCCTCTCTCAAACATCCCTTGGCCCGCCGCTCCAGGGCCTCCTCGACTCACCCCAGCTCCCACCGCCCTCAGCTCCCGCTCACCCCGAGCTCCCGCCGGTTCAGGGCAGCAGCGGTTCCCTTGGCCCGATGCCCAGGGCCCGGGGCCCAGCGCAGGAGCCGCTCCTCAGGCGAGGTTTGGAGAAATGCCGGAGCCGGGAAGGAGAGGGAGTCCGTGCCGAGGCGAAATGGCGCCTTTGGCCCCGGGCCGGGCTTGTCCCGCTCTGCCCAATCAGCAGCAGAACGAGAGTGACGGCAGAATCAGCCAATCGCGCGAGGGCGGGCTGTGCACACGGCCCTCCTGGCCACGCGCTCCGCCATTGGGAAACCTCGCCTGAGGAGCGGCCGCGGCGCTGAGCCCGGCCCGGGCTGAGGCGAAGGAGCCGCTGCTGCCTTGAACCGCCGGGAGCTCGGGTGAGCGGGAGCCGATGGCGCTGGGAGCTGGGGCTGAGGCCGGGATGGAGCGGACCCACCTGCAGTCCTCTCAGGTGTCCGGGCTGGAGCAGGGGCGGCCTGAGAGAGGCCCCGAGCCGTGGAAGCCCTGCAGGGCCATGGAAGTGGCTCCTGGCGGGACTTGTGAGGCCGTGGGGATCCCGCTGGAGCAGCCTGTTCCTGAGGGGCTGTGTCCCGTGGGAGGGACCCCGGACTGGATCAGGACAGGGCTGGAGAGCCCCTGAGCCCAGGGTGAGGGGTCCCCCGTGCTGAGCTGTGCTGGGGCTGTTTCTGTGCTCAGGGACACTTGGCATGGGCCACGGCACTTGGCCACCAGTGGGGCTTCTGTGCACTCCTCAGGCAGAGTGTAAGTCTTGGTCTAATTCCCTTTCCTTAATCAGAGCGTGTCTTGGAACTCTTTTCCCTTCTCCTGCCCTTGCAGACCCATCCATGAACACATTTTGTCCCTCAGGCCAGGAATGTCTCATCAATCTCTCCTGTGCTGGCTCTGGAGCTCTGTCCCATGAATGCAGCCATGGGTTTGTTGCCAGCCCCTGTGCAGGCTGTTCAAACAGGAGGCTGGGTTAAACCCTTCCCTGTCCTCAATTCTAAATCCTCCTGTGCCACTGAACAAGTTTCATTCTGTAATCACTGAGCACTGCTCATCCATGTAGAGCTCTTTTGGTTATCAAAGCTTTAACTTGGTGCCAGACTTGAACAACAGGAGATCCTCCTGCCATCAGTTTTGGGCCTCAGTTCCCATTAAGGCTGTGGCTGCACAATTCTGCAGACAATGCGGCCCTCTGAATACTGGGTTAAACATTTTAGCACAAGAATTCCTTTGGCATGGCTCTGTGTAATATCCTTTATTTTAAAAAACCAGGTTCACTTTCCTGGTAAATTTTAAAAGGTTTAATAATTGACAAAAGAGACAAACAATAAAGCAAAAGGTTGTAACAGCACAGTGCTTGGCCTTCAGACAGAAACACTTCCTTAAATGCATCAACCTGTTCCATATTCATAGATCTTCATGAATTATTCAAAATCATTTCCAAACTTTTTATTCAACATTTTTTTCCATCCCTGGGGGTCTGGTGTCCTATAATCCAAGAATGTGAAGAATTTCCTTTTATCTTTTCTATTCTACCATTCTCTGAGTTAGTTGCATGAATGCTGAGTAACGCTATTTCTGAGATTTCCTGGTCCTTCTCTGGGTCAATACACCACAAAATTCAGTTAAAATATGTCCCAAATATTTAACCTTTTTCTCCAGCATTTGTGCTTTTTCAAATACTCAAAGATGCTTTTTAGCCTGAACATTCAGCCATTTCACAGAGGCTTCTTCTACCACTTCTTGTCCTCCTGATTGGAGCAAGTCACCCACATCCTGCATTAACCCAATCCCTGGGGTGGGGTAAATTCTTGTGATATTTTCTGCAAGGCTTGCCCCAATAAGGCTGGTGCTTCCGTGCATCCCTGCAGAAGGACCATCCATGTCTTTACCATTTTCCCTTCTGCCTCTTGTTCCCACTCCAAGGCAAAATACAGTTTAGCATCCTGTGTGAGTGGGCATCCCCAGAAAGCATCTTTGACATCAAGTACTGAATGGTGTCAGTGTGAGGAGGGAACCTGGTTCAAGATGGTGTAAGGATCTGAGACTGTGGGGTGCCTGGGTTTAATAATCTCATTTATTATTCTTAGGTCCTGCACCATTCTATGGATTCCATCTGATTTCTTGACTGGCAGGATAGGAGCATTCTAGGGAGAGATCCCTGGCTCCAAAAGCCCTGCCTTTAGCAGGGACTCAATAACAGGCTGTGAGCCCTTCCTTCCCTCCCTTGGAATAGGGTATTGCTTTTAGACACCACTTGTCCTGGTTGCTTCAAAGTCCTTTGGAGAGGCTCCATATCTAATTTTCCCTATTTTCCTGGAGCTGCCCACACTTCTGGGTTCACTTCAGCATAGGCCTTGCCAGACATCTGCCAGACAAAGGCACAACTCTGTATCACCTTTACAGTATTAATTTGTATTCCTAAATTAGCCATCAAATCCCTTCTCAGTAAATTACAATCAGAATTAGGAATAAATAAAAGCTCCTGCATTTCAAACCCATCCCCACATCTTCTAACACTGGGTGAATAAAACACACCAGCTCATCTTTCCCACTTATCCCCTGAATACTGCTGTCTAAATCCCTTCTGGATTTCCCTTATTGCCCCCTTTGGGTGTCCATGTCCTTGATTACCTCTGGGAGAATGTGCAAACTCCCTCAACATGCTCCCAAGGGACCCTTCAGAGATATTTTGGGATCATCATCCCTTTTGCTGGGAGCCCTTCCTGGCTTTCCCTTTCTCCCCTCCATGGGTGCCCTGCCATGTTTAGTCCCCGAAGATCCCACTGCACTCACTGATGAGATTTTCAGAGCTCTCTGGCTGCCGACTCTTCCCAGCCCCCTGATGTGTCCCTCGTCTGTCTCCTGGTCACTCTCGGGTCCCCAATCCATGCCCGGTGCCGCCGCCCCCCAAGGGAGCCGATCACCCAAACTGGGTGAGGCACCTTCAGCTCCACTCGCTGCCCCGCCCCGGACGGGGAAGGAATTCGGCCGAGCCCCAAGGTGTGTGGAAAACTTCACATCACCAGAGGATTCTGTGCACAGAGAAGACAGAGGAGTCCTGTAAAAGTAATTTCATTGACAGAAGAAGGGGCAGAGGCCATGGGCCATTTGCCATGGGGTCTGTGCAGTTGCCAAGGCCGGGCCCCCAGCTGCCGTGGCGGGAGCGGCTGCAGTGGGGACCGAGTGCGGGCGGGAGCGGCCGAGAGCCCAGCGCTGCCCCAGCCCGAGCTGCCCCAGCTCCATCCCTGCCCCTGCGCTGGGATGCTGTGGGTTTGGGGGGAAGAGGGAGCCGGCAGGGGGTGCTGGGCCTGGGGGCAGCAGGAGAAGGGAAGGAGAAGCAGGGCTGGAGAAAAAAATGGTCAAATGATGCACATGGGAGGAGAAGGTGGGATTGTGCAGGAGAAGGAGGAATAGTTGGAGGAAGAGGATTGAGGAGAAGTGGGGACACAGAACAAGGAGGAGGAGGAGCAGAAACAGGAAGCAGCACAAGGTTCCACCCCTCCCTGTATCTGCAGCTCTCCCAATCCCCAGGAGCATGTCCCTCCCCACATGAGACAGGTGACTGCAGAGAGGGATCCATAATATTCACACAGGTGAATCTTGATGTTTCTAAGTTTCATTGCGCTAAATGTAGGTGCTTTGGTTTCTTATGGGGCCTCAATCTTTACTATTTTGCAGGAGGTTTTGGCTGACTCTGGTTGTTTGGGGATTTTTTTTTATCTGTGTCCCGACATTTGGTAGATATTTGGCCTGAACGTTGCTTTTTGTGAGGTTCTTACAGACACGAGTTGCCCAATGATTTCCTGAGATGAACTTTGGCAAGGAGGAACCCCCAGGCCAAGGCGTTTTCTTCCTGTTTCTTTCCCAAACCAGGATTTTTCATTCCCGAGGCGTGGGTGGATGGAGGAGGAGGAAAAGCCCCAGAGATCCCTCAGGAGGAGGGGCTGCAAACCCAGCCCAGGGAGCTGCGAGGAGGAAAGACCCTCCCTGAGCCGGGAAGGCGGCCGGAGATGCAGGCAGAGCTCAGAGCTGGTGGAGAAGCCTCATGGAGGGGAGAAGCCCCACAAGTGCTTGGAATGTGGGAAGGGTTTCAGATGGAGCTCCCAGCTGATCCTGCACCAGATGATCCACACTGGGGAGAAGCCCTATGAGTGTGGGAGATGTGGGAAGAGCTTCAGCAACCTCTCCAAACTGTTGCGGCACCAGGTGGTCCACACAGGGGACCGGCCCTACACCTGCTTGGAATGTGGGAAGAGCTTTGGGCAGAGCTCTCACCTGAGAAGCCACCAGCTCATCCACACTGGGGAGAGGCCCTATGAGTGTCCTGTGTGTGGGAAGAGGTTTCAGACCAGCTCCAGTCGCCTCAAACATGAGCGGATTCACACAGAGGAGAGGCCCTTCCGCTGCCCTGACTGCGGGAAGGGATTCAAGCAAAACTCCACCCTCACTGTCCACCGGCGCATCCACAGTGGGGAGAGGCCCTACGAGTGTCCTGAGTGTGGGAAGAGCTTCTCAGACAACTCTAACTTGACCCAACACCAACGGAGGCACCACTAAGGGAAGCCCTGTGAGTGCCCCGAGTGTGGGAAGAGCTTCGTGCTCTGCTCCAGCTCCATCCCCCATGGGAGGATCGGTGTTGGATGATCCCCAGTGACCCCCGTTGGCCAGAGCCTTGTGATCCCTGTTGGGTGGGTGGAAGGGGTTGTAGAGATTTCTCTCCCTTCTCCTTGTCCTGCTGTGATTTAGTTGGTAATAAATTCCCTCCCTGTGCCCAGGCTGGGTCTGTTGTTTGCTTTCGGTGCTCCGGTCGGGATCTCTCCTGTTCCTTCTCTCCACTCCCGGGCCTCTCCTCAGCCAATCAGACAATGCGGTGAGGAAGATTCAGCCAATCAGGGAGAGCAGCTCTGATGACTCACCGGTTGCCGGGCAGACCCGCAGCACCCAGTGTTCCCCACCTGGACCCCGCCCTCCCCGCCCAACACGATCCCCCGCGGGGTCCCCAAGTCCTTCCCAGTCCCGTCCACAATAAGCGGGACTGGAGTGAAGTGGGAAGCTTTATTGGGAACATTGGGAGTAGCTGGCCTGGGGGCGATTTACAGCAGGGTTTGGAGGGATACAAGTTCCTTCCAAAATAAGCATAGGAACAAGCGGGGTTACCGGCCAGGCACGAGGTGACGGGGAGTGGCTGCAGCCACTGCTGGCTCAGGAGCTCTGTGGGCAGTGGAAAGGGGTGACACACGGCTGGGGGCCACAGGGAAAGCACACACACACGAGGGGAGTGGGAAAGCGACCCCGAGAATACCCCTCCTCACCTTCCTGCACAGGTAGAAGCCGAGTCCCAGCAGGAAGACGAAGCCCAACACGGAGCCCCTGATCCCCATCAGCACCTTTCTGTGGGCAGCGTCCAGCAGCACCTCTGGGGTCTGCAGGGGTCAGGACCCCCAAAACCTCTCAGAGACACCCTAAGCCCCTCTAAGCACCCTCCCAATCTCCTCCAGTTCACCCTGAGCCCCCTAAAACATCCTCCCAACCTCTTCCCAGCCTCTCCAGGGCCCACTAAAGCCCCCTCTGTCCCGCCTCATAATCCCATAACCCCTCCTGTTTGCCCCCCTGTGCCCCAGGACCCCAAACCCTATCCCAGTCCTTTCCCAGCTCCACCAGGGCTCACCAAGGCCCTCCCAATCTTTTCCAAGCCCAACCGACCTCATTCCAGCCCCTGCTTTCCAATCCCTGGTCTTGTTCAAGCCCCTCCAGGCTCATTGAAATCTCTCCCAGTTACACCCAGCACCCCTGAACTCCCCCAGTGCCCACCAGGACCCCCTGAACCGCATCCCACTCTCCCCAGCATCCTGCAAACTCCTTCTCAGCCCTTCTAAACTCCCGAACCTCTCTCCCAGTTTACTCCAGGCTATCTCAAACTCTCTCCCAGTTACTCCCAGCACATCTCAATTTCCTCTCCATGGTCCCCCAGACCTCCACCCTCTCCCATTGCTTCAATCCACTCCACTCTCTCCGTGTTCCCTCACTCTCTCCAAATCCGAATCCCATCTCCCAATCTCCAATTCCCAATCCTTCTCAGTGCCACACCAGCCCTTTCCCATCTCTCCCAGCTGATCCCAGTGTCTTCACTTTCTCCCAGTGCCCCCGGGTTCCGTGCTGGGGTTCAGGTGCCTCCCAATGCCATCCCAGAGCGGAGTGACACGGGGGACACGCGGTGTCCCCATTCCCGTTACATTCCGGGCCCTGTTCTGCCCCCCCGAGAGGTTCTCCTCAAGTCCCTTCCCAGTGCCCCCTAAAAATCAGGACTGGGGTGAACTGGGAAGATTTATTGGGAACACTGGGAGCAGCCGGATGGGAGCAGAATGACAGCAGGGCTGGGGGGACACATGACCCCCCAAAATCAGCATGGGGACAGAGTGAGGGGTCCCGGGTGGGCCCGAGGCCACGGGGAGGGGCTGTGGCCGCCACCGGGAAGGGAGCGGGATGGAATGTGAATGGCTGGGATGGACTGGGGCAGACTGGGACACCAGGATGCACTGAGACCTGGGCTGGGACTGGGCAGGACCAGATTTGGGGCACCAGGGAGTACACCAGGATATACTGGGATACACAGGGACCACGTTGAGGGCTACTGGGAACATGCTGAGGGCAACTGGCTGCTGCTGGGATATACTGGGAGTGATTGGGATCGTACTGGGACTGACTGGAATCGTTCTGGGGGTGACTGGAACCATAGTAGTGGTGAAAAGGCACAACTGGAAAAATGCAGGAGGCAACTGGGATCATACTGAGAGCAGCTGGCCCATGCTGGAGTCACACTGGGATCAAACTGGGACTGACAGGGTCATGCTTGGAGTGGCTGGCATAGCACTGGGAGTGTCTGGAAGTTACTGGGATCATACTGGGAGTGACTGGACTCATACTGGGATCGTGCTTGGAGCAACTGGGACCATACTGGGGGCAAATGGTATCCTAGCAGGAGTGACTGGGTTCATACTGGAAGCGACTGGGGCTGTACTGAACTCCTCCTGGGAGGGACTGAGAGTGAAAGGAACCATACAGGGCACGACTGGGAGAAACTGGGACCTTATTGGGATTGACTGTGAACGTAAAAGCTTGAATGGAGTTTTTATCCTGTGACATTCCCGGGGAGCAGAGGCAGCTCAGCACCCCCAGCCTGGGGGTGGGAGCAGGGAACTGCTGGCAGCACCTTTGGGGCACAGCTGAGGGCTGGGGGGCTCCTCCCCCCACTGCATTTTCTCTCCCTGATTCAAATCATGCCCTCCCATTCAAATCCCCATTCACATCCATTCCATCACATTTTCACCCCACAATTAAAATTTCTTTGCCCCAGTTAAACTTTTCTCCCCAATTAGGCTCTGAGCTTCCTCCCCGCCCCCGACTCCTCCTGGCAGGACCCGGCTGGGACCTTCTGGAAACAGGAGCAAAAGGAGTTAAAAAATTCATCATTATTTCCTTCGTTTCTGGAGGATTTTCCTGTGGCTTTCCTGCAGAAAGCCCTTCCTTTCTGAGCCATGGCTGAGGGCTCCCTTAGGGCTCCACCCCCTTTCCAATCCCTTTTTCCAGCTCTTTTCCTCAGTGGACCCAAACCTGTGGATTTTGGGAGGTGGGAGGGGTCGCTCTGCTCAGGGGGTCTCAGAGGTGCCCCAGGGAGGCCCCGAGACCCCCTGGAGCATTTGGAATCTCCAACTCTCAGCCAGCGCTGTCTGTGGGATTCAATCCCCCCTGCAGGGTTTTCCCCCAGGCTGGGTTTATTTCCAGAGGGGTTTGTGGTTTCCCTTCGAGCCGGGGCCTGACAGCACCAGAGCAGCTGCAGGTGCCAGGGCAGGAAGGGCTGTGGGACAGCACCTCGCCAAAAACCTCTGGTAGGGGGACAAGAGCTGGGGGGAAAGAGAGAATGAACATGGGATTATAGGAAAAGAAAGAAAAATAAAGTAAAATATGTATGACACCTAAAAAAACAAAACAAATAACAAACAAAAAAGACCCAAACCAAACAAAAACAAACAAAAACAAACAAACAAAGAAAAAACAAAAAGAACAAGGGGGAAAAAAAAAAAAAGTAGTGGCAGAGCTGCTTCTCCTGGGACTTTGGGTTTCTTGTCCAAATTTTGAGCTGAGTCTGAGACAGAAACCATTGAGTGGGACAGACGTGCTGCTCATGGTGCCAAAACTCAAATGTCGAGTATCAAGGATTGTAAAGTAACACCTTGAGGTTATGGAACTCACAGTGCCCACGTTGGATTTCCTAGTTTGAAGCTGAAAGCAGAGCTCCGCTTGTGATTCTGCTTTGTAACAATGAATGTAAAAATTCAACTCAGTTCCCCGTTCCCTCCCTCCTCTGCCCAGCGGAGCAGGGAGAAGGGATGGGGGTTACGGTCAGTTCGTGCCGCTGCTTCCCCCTCAGGGACAGGAATCCTTGCCCTGCTCCAGGCCGTGGGGTCCCTTCCATGGGGTCAGTCTGTCCCCTGTCCAGCGGGGTCCCTCCCCACCCGTGCGGTCACTCCTCGGCCCGGCCCTGAGGCGCGGGGCAGTCGCGGGCAGCCGCGGCTCCGGCCCCGTCAGCGGCAGCGCCGGTTCGTGCTGGGCAGGAGCGGCAGAAGGAGCCGGGCGGCGGCGGGGGCTCGATCCCGTCAGGAGGAAGAAGAGGAAGAAGATGGAGGGGCTGGGGCCGCCTGCGGTGTCCGATCCCTGGGGAGTAGCGGGGGAGGCCTCGGGGAGCGGCGGCGGGCGGGGCCCTGTTGGAGCCGCCCCGAGGGATTTGTGCTGTCCTGGGTCCCCGATGGACTTGCTTCATGAGACAGACAAGGTGGAAATGAAAGGAGAGACTAAAATGCGGAGAAAAGACGGAAATGCAATCAAAGAGCCGCACCAAGGGTGTCTCCTCTGCCCACGCCTGAAGGAGCTACATCAAAGCACGGGTGGGTGGTGAGTAGAATAAAATACAGAGAACGGGGTAAAATAGAATAAAAAGCTGTACCGGGGTTCCCTAGCACCCGGTGTCACTGAAGAGCCACACCGCGGGATGGGCAAGGTCAGGTGTGGCCAGAAGGGCATAGCTGGGGCGGGTGGGAGGTGTGAACAGAATTAAACACAGAGAATAGAAGAAAATACAAGAAAAGAGCCACAGTGAGGGTTCCCACTGTCCATGTCCGGTGGAAGAGCTGCACCCAGACCAGCAAGATGCAGCGGCGGTAGAGAATAGAGTAAAAAATAATGAAAAAACCCGCACCAGCAGTGGCCGCTCCCCAACACTAAAAGAGCCGCCCAGAGGGTTTGTCGGGGCAGCACTGGGGGGTCTCGGCCGCTCCGTGTCACTGAAGGAGCCGCAGCGAGGGGCGGGCAGGGCGCAGCCCGGATCGAGCCCCTCGAGCTGCGAGACGAGCGGTGACTCTGTGGGACCGCGGCGGGGCCGAGCGGTGGCAGCAGCCGGAGCCGGGGAAGCGGCTTTGAGTGGCTGAGATGAGCTGGGTGTTCCCAACCAGCTCCGCTCAGCCCTCGGGCACCGCGCTGGGGCCATTGCAAAATTTTCAGCCCCAGCCGCTCCCAAGGGCCAGGCCCCGCGGGTCCTGCTGCCACCACTTCGGTCCCTCGGAGCCCAGAAAAGATGGAGGACACACAGCTGACACCGGGAATAACTTAAAGTAGCAGCACATTATTACTCCCCAGTGAAACCTTTCATACCCTTTTCCCATATACATAATACCTGTGTGCCCTTTAACCCTTTTCTGATTGGTCAGTACAAATCAGCATTCCATGCTCCTTTTCCTTTAATGATGTTCACCTCTCTTACACAGCTGCACCCTATTAGGGATGAGGCTCGGCTGCAGCCCGATTCCTAACTTCTCACAATTTGTTCTACTACACAGAAACCCCTGTAAATCGATCCCAGGCACTAAAAACCCTTCCCTTCCCGTGCACAGTGAGGCCGCAGGGGTTCCTTATGAACTCCCCTCCCGTCAGTCCCTCCTGGGCAGTGCCGGGCATTAACGCAGCTCCTGGGGCTGTCCCGGCACCGGCTGCTGCCACAGGGCACGGGCTTGTCACACTTGGGTATTAAACACGACAGATTTGGGGAGGGGCACAGCCCTAGAAACCAGGACTTTGCCCTCGGGAGCTTGGAGCTGCACGAGGGGGATAAAGGATCCCCTGCACACACCGATTCCCCCGGCAGCAGCTCTGCCCTGCCAAGAACGGGGCTGTGTTTGGGAGAGGGAGGATGGCTGGGATGGCGTCTGTCATGAGACAGCCACACGTTGGGATGAAGAGCTTGGGGTGATCCGGTTACTGAGGAGGGTTTGGAGCACCTTGCAATCCTGAGGGATGAGTTACTGGGAGGGAGAAGTCACCTGGCTCTTGTCGAGTTATTCATGGGTCTGGGTCTTCAAAGAGACAAGAGCAGTTGTTGGTTGCTGTAAAGTTGTTTATTGCAGAAGTACATCAGTCTCAAAGGCAAAGAGTTCAGAATATTAAAGTCCAGGCTAAAGGCTTTTGGCACAGAGTCCCAAGTAGGAAAAGCATCAGCAGCAGCCTGGCATTTCTTCTGCTTCCAGGTGGTGATGAAGATGGTGGTCTCTCACCCCAGTGCAAGGGGTTTTATTCGTAAACCATCCAATGAGCTAAAAACACAAACCTAAAATATTCCTTCTAAACCTACTGGAATCTTAGTTCTAGACTATGAAAGTAATGTTATAGTTTACGTATATAGATCTGTCTATTCCTGTAAATGGTTCTATCTGTTCTATCTAGAAAATGTAAGCAATGTTCTTACTATGTTTTCATTATGTCTGTGTACTGGTTTGAAAGCAAAACCAGAGAGACAGACTCCAAGTCAGAAATACAATTTAATAGGAAAAAGAAAAAAAAAGTAAAATACATGCAATAGTACAAACGAAAACCACTGACAGAGTCAGAAAACAACCTGACACCCTGCTTGTTAAGGTGGTGGTAGCAGTCCAGATGAAGTGGTCTTGTTGAAGCAGTGATCCTGTAGAAAGGTCTGGTAGCTCTTGTCCTCTGGAAACCAGTGGGTTTCCAGGGCTGCCTTGGTCTTCCAAATCTTAGTTTTTATCTAGGTAGGGAAAGGTTTGGTTCCTTCCCTGGCTGGAGAATCTCACAATGGGATGATGTAATTTTATTAGTCATGCAGTGGGACTCAATGGCCCATTAACAGAAGATTTCTTACTTTGGATGGAGGATGGAGGATGGATGGATGGATGATGGATGGATGGAAAAGATAAAGAACACTGCCCCACCTGGTTTTTAGCAGATGGCCCATTAGCAGAGGATATCTCCCACAGAGATAAGGAACACTGCCCTGTTTGGTTTCCACAGTTCATGAAGATGGTGATAGAATACATACTTTTGGGCACATATTTCCATTGTAACCTAGGACAGTCTGGGGCCAAGTTCCTGAAATTTTGACTAGATTTTAGGGGTTTTTAACTCTCTAAAGGCACTTATAGTATATTCTTACTGAAAACTAAAACTGCTTCATATCTATGTGACTTAATAATATTCCTACTTACTTAAAACTAAAACTTACACTTCTACTTCATGTCTGTGTGGCTTAATATATTTTAATTTCTCTAAAGGCTTTATTCAATCCCTGCATTCTCTCTCTCTGAGGGACTCAGAAAGGCTTCTATTTAACACACTCCAACAAGCTCATGTCCCCACGAATGGCCACGTCCCCATCCATGTCCATTTGTCCCCATGTCACTCTCCATGTCTATGTCCCCCCATGTCCCCACCCATGTCTTAGTTCAGCATCTTTATTTTTAGTGTTGGATGTTTTAAAGGGATGAAGAGAAAGCAAATGAAGTCCAGAAGAAAAGCATTTCCTTATCCATGCCAGCTGAGGATCCATGTGCTTGGGTGGGAGAGAACCCTTTCTGGAAAGGTTTCCACCTCACTGTCTCCAAAATCTTGGTCTTTACCACAATCCATCACCATTTGGCTATGAAAGACACCCTTTAGAAACAGAGAATCAAAATTGTGCGATCACTGAGGTTGGAAAAGACCTCCAAGGCCATTCAGTATTCCTGGATGCCACCAGAAGAGAGCATTGAACACAGAAGATTTTCTGGGGTTGAAAGTCAACAAATCAACTCTCCCCAAGGAATTCCCAATGTTGGTGTGTGACCAATGGATGTTCCTGTCCCTGCATTCATCCAGATGCCCACAGTGAGCCAGGAAGATGCAGAGCCCCCACAGCCAGGTGTCTTCCAAACACGGATACCAAGGACAATGAATCACCAGGGTTCTGCCCAACAGGGGGTCACTGGGGATCATCCAACACCGATCCTCCCATGGGGGATGGAGCTGGAGCAGAGCACGAAGCTCTTCCCACACTCGGGGCACTCACAGGGCTTCCCTTAGTGGAGCCTCCGTTGGTGTCGGGTCAAGTGAGAGCTCCTGGAGAAGCTCTTCCCACACTCAGGACACTCGTAGGGCCTCTCCCCAGTGTGGATGCGCCGGTGGGCAGTGAGGTTGGAGTTGTGCTTGAATCCCTTCCCACAGTCGGGGCAGCGGAAGGGCCTCTCCTCTGTGTGAATCCGCTCATGTAGGAGGAGATGGGAGCTGGTCTGAAACCTCTTCCCACACTCAGGACACTTGTAGGGCCTCTCCCCAGTGTGGATGCGCTGGTGGCTTCTCAGGGCACAGCTCCACCCAAAGCTCATCCCACATTCCAAGCAGGTGTAGGGCCGTTCCCCTGTGTGGATCACCTGGTGCTGCAGCAGGATGGAGATGTCTCTGAAGCTCTTCCCACATTTCCCACATTCATAGGGCTTTTCACCAGTGTGGATCATCTGGTGTAGCCCTAATTGGCCCTTCTGTCTGAAGCTCTTCCCACATTCTCCACACTCGTAGGGCCGTTCCCCAGTGTGGATCCTCTGGTGCTCGATTAGATAGGAGCTGCGTCTGAAACCCTTCCCACATTCCAAGCACTTGTGGGGCTTCTCCCCTCCATGAGGCTTCTCCACCAGCTCTGAGCTCTGCCTGCATCTCCGGCCGCCTTCCCGGCTCAGGGAGGGTCTTTCCTCCTCGCAGCTCCCTGGGCTGGGTTTGCAGCCCCTCCTCTGAGGGATCTCTGGGGCTTTTCCTCCTCCTCCATCCACCCACACCTTGGGAATGAAAAATCCTGTTCTGGGGAAAAAAACAAGACAAGAACCTCATGGACTGGGAGTTCTGCCTTGTCCAAGTTCCACTCAGGAAGTCATTGGGCATCTTGTGTCTGTAAGAACCTCCCAAACACCAAGATTCAGCCCAAAAATCCTCCAAACATCAAGACACAGACCAGAAACTCTCCAAACACCAAGATTAAGCCAAAACACCCTCCAAATACAAAGATTTAGCCCCCACAAAAACCCAAACCACCAACATTGACCCAAGAGAGCTCAGAAACAGCAAAACTCACCCCTGTGAAAATCGTGGATCCCTCTCCCTGGTCACCTGCTCCATGCAGGGGAGGGTGGCAAAGCTCCTGGGGCTGGGGGGGAGGCTGCAGATACAGGGAGGGGTGGAACCTTGAGGTATTTACTGCTTCTGCTCCTCCTTGTCCTCCTAGTGTGACACTGCTCTTCCTCACACTCCTCTTCCTCCTACTATTCCTCCTTCTCCTGCACTATCCCACCTTCTCCTCCCACGTGCATCCTTTGACCATTTTGTTCTCCAGCCCTGCTTCCCCTTCCCTTCTCCTGCTGCCCCCAGGCCCAGCACCCCCTGCCGGCTCCCTCTTCCCCCCAAACCCACAGCATCCCAGCGCAGGGGCAGGGATGGAGCTGGGGCAGCTCGGGCTGGGGCAGCGCTGGGCTCTCGGCCGCTCCCGCCCGCACTCGGTCCCCACTGCAGCCGCTCCCGCCACGGCAGCGCGGGGGGGCCCGGCCTTGGCGCTGCCCCCTCCCACCTCCCCAAATTCCCCTCCCGGGGGGCGCTGGGGCCCGGGGGGGCAGGTGGGGTCCAGGTGGGGAACGCTGGGAGCTGCGGCTCTGCCTGGACCCCCATGGAAGGAAGAACAGGAAAGTGTCTTTACAAACAGATGCTGGGAATCCGCTTGGAGACAGGGCCAGGGACGTGTACATAAGGAAGTGACAGCAGAAGCCATCAGGTTCAGAAAATGTTATTAACTGACCACACAGACTGCTGCTCTGCCAAGGTCCTGCTACATTCATGAACTCCCAGAAGAAGAACAAAGACTGAACAGAGCCATGAATATCGTTAGCTGTACAAAAGTGGGGTGCATATTAAGGGGGGATGCAGTGGGTGCATTGGGAAGTCTGCACCTCTCAAGTACTTCAGCCAAGTAGAAGAAGCCTCTGTGAAATGGATGAATGTTCAGGCTAAAAAGCATCTTTCAGTACTTGGGGTAAACAAAGCACAAATAGAAGGGAAAAAGGTTAATTATTTGGGACATATATTGACTGAAGGTTTGTGTTGATTTGACCCAGAAAAGGACCAGGGAATCCCAGAAGTAACGTTACCCAGCAATAAAACAGAGCTGGGACAATTCTGAGGACTAATAAGGAATTGCAGGACCTGGACTGAGGATTCTCTGTTCCAGCCAGAACTTTGTATGAGTTTTTAAACCCACATAACTTCAATGTTGTGGTATGGATTCAAGAAACAGCAAAACTTCAGAAAACAAAATAAAACCAAAATGATTGTTGCCTCAGCCATGGCTCTTCCAGACTCACAAAAGAAATTTTAATTGCATGTGTGTTACAGTACATATTACATTATTGGCTTTTGGCAAATATTAAAATGAATGCTGTATGTATAATCTTGGAAAATTGGCTGTATTAATATAGCTTCTTTTAGTTTTCCACTTAACAAAACTTATAAATAGCACTGCGATAAATATATTTTTCTTGGACTATCACATGGTGAGGTAAAAAGCTTTTGTTCATGTAACTACCTCAGAGAATGGTAGAAAAGAAAAGATAATCAGGAAATTTTCCAGATTTTTGGCTTATGGGACACCAGACCTCCAGGGAAGGAAAAAATGTTGGTTTACAGGCTGGGGGGGAATGTGTTTGAACAATGCATGAAAGACTGATGAATATGCAAGAGGTTGATGCATTTAAGGAAATGCTTTCTGAGTTAGGGTGTACTCTTGGCTGCAGGCCAAGTACCCTGCTGTTATAACCTTTTGCTTTATTGTTTGTCTCTTATTGCCTTTTATTAAACTTTAAACATTTACCAGGAAAGACAACCTTGCTTCTTAAAAACTGGATGTTAGACAGGGCCTTGCCAAAGGGATTCTTGAGCTAAAATGTTTAACCCAGGGGCCAGAGTGGCCTCAATGTCTGCAGAATTGTGCAGCCACAACTTTAATGGGACCTGAGACCCAAAAACTGATGGCAGGAGGATCTCCTGATGTTCAACTCTGGCACCAAATTAAAGCTTTGATAACCAAAAGAGCCTCTACATGGATGAGCAGTGCTCGGTGATTACAGAATGAAACTTGTTCAGTGGCACAGGAGGATTTAGAATTGAGGGCAGGGAAAGGGTTTAACCCAGCCTCCTGTTTGAACAGCCTGCACAGGGGCTGGCAACAAACCCATGGCTGCATTCAAGGGACAGAGCTCCAGAGCCAGCACAGGAGAGATTGATGAGACATTCCCTGGCCTGAGGGACAAAATGTGTTCATGGATGGGTCTGCAAGGGCAGGAGAAGGGAAAAGAGTTCCAAGACACGCTGTGATTAAGGAAAAGGAATTAGAGCAAGACTTACACTCTGCCTGAGGAGTGCACAGAAGCCCCACTGGTGGCCAAGTGCCGTGGCCCATGCCAAGTGTCCCTGAGCACAGAAACAGCCCCAGCACAGCTCAGCACGGGGGGACCCCTCACCCTGGGCTCAGGGGCTCTCCAGCCCCGCACATTTGCACTTCCCGCCTGCAGCACCAGCACGGGAGGCCCCACTGAGCCTGCACTGAAGGCAACGCAGCAGCAGCCAGGGCTCCACAGCGGGGGAAGCCCCTGGGCCTGCCCACACATCCTCTGCTCAAATCCTCTGCCTGGCCACCCTCCTTTGGCATCTCCAGCCACTGGGGCCAATCCTTGCTGCCACTGCTGCAGCTTGGCTGCTTTCTGTGCCTGCACTGCCACAGCTGCTGGGGAACACAGCGGCACAATTCCACTCTGGCTCTCAGTTACACTCACACACTGGGCTGCCTGGGATTCGATTGCTGGAAAATGCAGAAAATTTAATTTTTCTAAAATCTTATTTCTGAACTTGGGCTTGGTTTCCCTTTGCCTCGG
This sequence comes from Muscicapa striata striata, assembly GCA_030060385.1. NCBI lineage: Eukaryota > Metazoa > Chordata > Aves > Passeriformes > Muscicapidae > Muscicapa > Muscicapa striata. Next base: position 21,960 of record JAREIS010000893.1, read on the forward strand.
GAAAAGGAATTTTAAAGAGTTTTTTCAACACTCAACACAGATGAGTTTACCATTTCAACAGACTGGGAATAGCCCAAAAGATACCCACAATGATAAAGACCATTAACAAATATCAAGGACCATTAGCAAATATCAAGGAACGCCCACCCCAGACACCCCTGCACCCCTGGCAGTGCTGCAGACACCTGGTCAGGAAAAGGCTCACAAGGAAATCCGGAGGAGGACCTAAATTACATCAGAGGAGAAGAAATCCAGGTCCAACAGGAAACGAATTACTAAGAACAACTTGGAAGCAATGAACACTAAAGTACCGGATTTCTATGGGTTCAGACTATGTAAAGTTTAGGGAAAATCTAGCAAAACCCAGGTGTCATGAAATTATTTTCTCTGCACTACCGGACAATGAAACGATTTCTGTTACACATCCTGGGAAGAATCAAGTAATGCCTTGAGTCTAATACTAAAGATACCAAGTAAAAACCACATTGTGGAGGGGCCACACGTGAGTCATGCAATGGCTGCTCTGGAAGATTAGCACTGGTTTCCAGCAGCCAAGAGAGGAGCTTTTGAAATGCAAATTAACACTGCTGGGGCAAAGTACCCATTTATAACCCCAAAACCAAAGAGGACTCAGGAAAAGAAATTGAACAAATGGTAATTACAGTTAGTAAAGATAATTTTTGAGAAAACGAGAAGAGAAACTGAACTGAGTAACATGAATGTGCCTGGAGTTAGGGCCAGGGATGGGTATAAAAGGAAATAGCAGGAGAAACCATCAGCTTCAGAAAATGTTACTAATTTACAGATACACCTGTCCTGCCAAAATCCTGCTCAATTCCTGATCTTTGAGAAGAAAAAACACTAAACAGAGCAGTGAATGTCGGATGTTATACCAAAGGAGGGGTGGATATTAAGCAGGACATGCAGCAGGTGGATCGAGAAGTCGGAACCTTCCAAGTACCTTAGCCAGAGGGGAAAGGGAGAGGGAAATGCAGCCGAGAAAATGAGGATAAAAAGGAGGCTGCGTACTACAACAACTGGAGAGACCGCTTGGCAAATGCCGCATGGCCTCTTTGTTCATCAATAAAGTCACTTTTACAGGATTCCTCTGTCTCCTTTGGGCAAACAAACCTCCGGCGACGTGAATTTCCCAGCACAGCCCCGGGCACACGGCAGCCACCTCTGTGCTACCCACAGGAACAGGGACGAGCCAGCGCTGCTCCGGCAGCGGCTCCTGCCCAGCCCCAGCGGGAAGGAGACCGCGGGCAGCCGCTCCGGCAGCGCCCTCAGCCCAGGGGGAACACGGGCCGGGCACGGCACAACGAACCCGCCAGAGCCCCCTGCCGTCCCCTCCGCCCGCAGCGAGCCCCGAGCCCCCGCAGAACCCAGCGCGGCTCCCACCTGCCTCCCCTGCCGGACCCGCACAGACGCTTCCAAAATGGCGCCTTTGACCCCGGGGCCGGGCTTGTCCCCGCTCTGCCCAATCAGCGCGCGAGAACGAGGAGTGACAGCAGAATCAGCCAATCGCAGCGAGGGGCGGGCTCTCTCAGGCCGTTGGCGCTTCCAGACTCGGGCAGGGCCCGGCCCGGGCTGAGGTCGAAGGAGCCGCTGCTGCCCTGAACCGCCGGAAGCTCGGCCTGAGCTGGAGCTGAAGGGGCTGGGAGCGGCGGCTGAGGCCCGGATGGAGCAGGGACCCACCTGCAGTCCTGTCAGGAGCCCGGGCCGGAGCAGGGGATGCCTGAGAGATGCCCCGAGCCCGTGGAAGCCCCTGCAGGGCCATGGAAGTGGCTTCTGGCGGGACTTGTGAGCCTGTGGGAGATCCCCGCTGGAGCAGCCTGTTCCTGAGGGGCTGTGTCCCGTGGGAGGGACCCCGGACTGGATCAGGACAAGGATTCCTGTCCCTGAGGGGGAGGCTGTGACATGACCTGACTGTGACACCATCCCCTGTGCCTCTGGGTGGGGAGGGGGGAGGGAATATGGGACAAAGTTAAACCTTTAGAAGAAGGGAGAGATGGAGGAAAGATCTTTTTTTAAGATTTGGCTAACTTGCGTGATAATTGATAAGAGATTTGTGTTAACCATAAAAGTGTTGGGGTTTGTATAAACCAGAATACGAAGGGCTGAAGTGAAGCACAGACACTAGATAGAGGAAAATATATGATTAAATCATTCTGTTTTAAATCCCCCCGTTATGAATATTATGTTTTCTAAATAAGTTGTATCTACTACCAGTTTGCAAAATCAGACTTTCCAATAGTCTGATAGATTTTGCAAAATGAGACTGCCTGCCTTTGTTTGATCAATGCTGCCTATCTACAAAGACCAGACTTCCCGACTTTGGTCAGTTTTTATCTACCAAGACCAGATGGTTATCTATGAGACAGACTTTCACCCAGATGTTTATTCGACCACCACTGCTTACCTGGCAAAATTATGACAGCAAAAAAAGATTGATTACAACGAGAGACCACACTTCCTATATACTTCCTATAGTACATAGGAAGAGGCTGCAAACCAAGGTTTGATGGAGCGTGGAGTGGGCAGTGACCCCTCACGTTCCCCAGTGCTGCTTGCTCTGTCTATATAAAATAAAGCAATCTGAATTTTGCTAAATATTGAGACTTTTTGTTTCTCATTTATAACAATTTGGTGCCAAAACTGAGCACGTCCTTGGAGCCCTGAGAGGCACTGTGATTTCAGGGAGGCTCCCCACTACTGTGGCCCCGGTTTGTCAGTGGTTCTCGGGACCCAACATACCTCACGATATAGACTGAGCAAGGAAAGAGCTCCCCAGAAGATCATGGCAAAATCACCTGTAATTCTCGTGCACGAAGACCCAGACAGGAGCATTGAAGCTGTAAGTAATTGTCTGGTTTGGTGGAGGTGACTGTGTGCTTGCCTGAATGAGACGTGGATTTTGCCATGAAGTGAGAGCAGAGCCCTTCTATCCGCGGTTCCGGTATCCCGCCAGGGACCCGCCAGTGAAGGGACAAAGTGAGTGAGGGGAGGCTGCTTTTCCCATCCTAGCCCAGGGAGAAGCTGGGTTCTTTTCCCATCCCAGCCCAGGCAGAGGTGGGACTCAGGCAGGGAAAAGTGGAAAGCAACACACGAGTCACAGAGGGAAGAGGGAAAGCTGCTTTTCCCATCCCAGCCCAGGTAGAGGCAAAATTCCTTCCCATCCTGACCCAGGCAGATCACAAGGGAGAGCACAAACATCTCAAGACAGTCCCTTGAGGTAAAAAATGGGACAAAGAAAGAGTAAGGTTTTAAGTCTGAATGACCCATGAAGGGGTCCAAGTTCCTGTGATCCACAAAGAAATAAAGATAAGACAAGTAGGTTGCCAGAAATACCACCAGGCACCCTTTTGGGAATAATACTAAGATGCTGGGACACAAGGGAGTTATACAAAGGTCATCTAAAGAAAAATTGTAAAGAGAGGATATGGGACAAGAAAATGTTCCAGGAGGACGAACAGGGGCGTCAGGGGCTGTATGTATTGGGGACCTTACCATCTAAAGAGCCCTTGATAAAATTTAGAATCAGTCCCCATGGAGAGGAGGTGGAATTTTTAGGAGATACAGGAGCGGAAAAATCCACAATTAAACATCCACCAGAAAAGTGTAAACCTAGCACTCGTGGTTGGAGCAAAAGCTGAACCATCTCGGGTGCCTGTTATTAAAATGTGCAAACTGAGACCCAGAGCAAAATTTAATTAAATGATCTGTCAGAGGCAGAAATTAATTTATTGGGGGGGGATTTAATAATAGCATTGGATTTGAAAACTGAAGTATCCCAAGGGCAACTTAGAATTTATGCCTTAACCCAAAAGGATGAGGAACAAATATGTCCTGAGTGTGGCATACCCCTGGGGAAATAGGGAAGTTAAAAATTAAATCTACCAAAGTGAAAATCACTGATCCAGATCTGCCTATCCGAGTTCGTCAATATCCAATATCACTGGAAGGGAGACGAGGCCTTAAGCCTGTCATAGAAACCTTTTTGCAACAAGGCACTTTAGAACCACATATGTCCATAATACTCCTATTTTGCCTGTCAAAAAGACAGACAGGAATTACAGACTGGTACAAGATTTGAGGGCTACAAATCAACAAAGTATTACCAAATTTTCTGTAGTAGCAAACCCTTACACTCCCTTAAACCAGCTGTCCCCTGACTACACTTGGTACAGTGCAATAGATCTAAAAGATGCCTTCTGGGCATGCCCATTAGCAAAAGTAGTAGAGATTATTTTGCCTTTGAATGGGGAGACCCTGATAAGGGCAGAAAACAACAATTGCATTAGACAGTATTGCCTCAGGGCTTTACAGAATCCCCCAACCTCTTCGGGCAAGCCCTAGAAGAATTGATGCAGTGTTTTGAGCCACCAGAAGGGGTGAAATTGTTACAATATGTAGATAATATATTAATAGCAGGAAAAGATGAGAAATCTACAAAGAATGGGACTATAAAACTTTTAAACTTTTTGGGACAATAGGGTTTGAAGGTATCTAAAGCTAAGTCATAATTCACAAAACCAGAAGTAAAATATTTAGGACATTGGCTAAGTAAAGGAAAAAAAGAAATTGGATCCCAAGAAGAGTCTCTGGAATACTAAGCCTGGGACCTCCAAAGACAAAAAAAGAAGTGAGGAAAATTTTGGGACTGCTAAGATACTCCTGTCAATGAATAGAGGGATTTAGTGAGAAAGTGAAATTGTTATATTAAAAACTTACCAGTAATCACCTAAAATGGACAGAGGAGGATGATAAAAGTTTTGAAAAGGTCAAACATGCTTTAATTCAAGCCCCTGTACTAAGTCTCCCGGATTTGAGAGACCATTTCAATTATTTGTAAACACCTCTGATCAAACAGCATATGGGGTGCTCACTAAGGAATGGGCAGGCAGTTGAAGGCCAGTGGGATATTATTCCAAACTGCTGCACCCTGTCAGTCGGGGCTGGCCCACGTGTCTACAGGCCCGAGTGGCCACAGGACTTTTAACTGAAGAAGCCCAAAAAGTCACCTTTGGAGGTACACACCCCCCATAATGTAAGGGGAATTCTGAATCAGAAAGTCGAGAAATGGCTAAATGATGCCCTAATATTAAACTATGAAGCTATTCTAATCACTTCACCAGTCAGAGAGCTAAAAGCAACAACTGCTCAAAGTCCTGCACAATTCCTGTATGGGGAACCAGGAGAAAATTCAGAACATGATTGTCTGGACATTATAGAGTTACAAACAAAAATTAGACCTGACCTGGGGGAAGTTGAACCTAAGGATGGAGTAAAATTGGTTATAGACGGGTCTTCCAGAGTGGTAGAAGGAAAAAGAAAATCAGGATATGCCAGAGTAGGAGGAGAAGAATTAAAATTAGTAGAATCTGGACCCTTAAACACAACATGGTCCACTCAGGCTTGTGAACAATTCACTCTTTACAGGGCACTATCTCACTTAAAGGGTGAAAAAGGGACCATATATACAGATTCTAAGTATGCCTAAGGCATACAGTAAAATTTGGGAAAAAAGCAGGTTAATTAGCACTCAAGGATGGGGATTGATACATCAAGAATTAATTGTTAGAATACTAGAGGTTCTCAGGGGCCCCACTGAAATTGTTGTGGTCCACATAAGAGGGCACCAAAAAGGAACAAGCTATCTTACAGGAGGGAATAATCTGGCTGACAAAGAAGCAAAAAAAGCAGCACTGAAGCAAAAACCAGTTTCTGTATTAAGTACTACAGTTGATCCCAGCTCCAACCAGGAATTACAGAAGCTATTTACTCCTCAGGAAAAAGAAGCCATAAGGAAATTAAAGGCAGAATAGCATGAGAATAAATGGGTTTTACCAGATGGCAGGGAAATTTTACCATAAGCCCAGGCCAGACAAATTGATCAACAATTACATCAACAAACTCATTGGGGAACCAAAGCACTAACAGACCAATTTTTAAAATTTTTTGGATGCACTGACATGTTTGATACTGCAAAGCAGAGCATCCAGAGTTGTTTAACTTGTCAGAAAATTAATTTTAAAAATATGCAACACGGTCCATCAGGAGGATGGAAAACTGCTTACAGACCCTTTGAAAGAATACAGACAAACTTTACAGAATTACCAAAAATAGGAAGGTGGAAATATTTACTAGTAACAGTAGACCAATTAACCCACTGGGTAGAGGCATACCCTGCAGCTGGAGCCACATCACAAGTGGTAGCCAAAACATTGATAGAACACGTAATACCAAGGTATGGCCTGGTCCGAGCAACAGACTCAGACCAGGGGACGCACTTTGCATCAAAGGTGCTGAAGTGACTGACCTCAGCACTAGGTATCAGCTGGGAGTATCACACACCCTGGCACCCTCAGAGTTCTGGGAGAGCTGAAAGGATGAATCAAACTTTAAAACAACAGCTGTCAAAATTAACGATTGAGACTAAAATGCCATGGACAAAGTGCCTCCCACTAGCCCTGTCTAATATACGAACGATGCCAAATTTGAAAACGGGGATTTCACCTTATGAAATGCTCTATGGTATGTCTTGCCCTAAAGGAGCACGCCTTGATCCAGCCTTAGTTCAGGACCCTTCCCTCCAGAATTACATAATAAACAATAAAAAAAACTTGCAAGAATTAAGGGAGAAAGGAATTTTAGCTCAAACCGTCCCTCTAGGATTGGCCATGCATAAGATTAAGCCAGGACAATGTGTTAATTAAACTATGGAAAGAAAAAAGCCTAGATCCAAAATGGGAAGGACCACATTTAGTTCTGTTAACGACTGAAACAGCTGTATGGACATCCGAAAAGGGATGGACACGTGTGAGTAGAGTCAAAGGTCCTGTAACCCCTCCTACTGTAGGCTGGGCAGTGACATCTGAGCCTGGAGACCTCACAGTGCAAATTCAGAGATTTGATGTTGATACTGGATCAATTTGTCTCAAAGTTCTCCCAATCAGGACTGAAAGTCACCTCTTCTGAACCTGGGTGTGACTGTAACCCATTCATCAAAAAAGGTGTCCATATTGTACTGAGTTGTGGTGCTGTCATTCCTATGGTGGGTATCTCCCATTCGCATTATGTGTCCAATGTAAAAGAAACCAACATAAGGAAACTGTTAAGGTACTTAATACCCTATCAGCACACGGAAAAAATCAAAATTGATAATCATAACTGGTGGGAATTATTTGAGAATAGAACAAGAAAAAAAAGAGGAAGCCAAAGCAGAGGTACTGGCAAAAGAGTGCAAGAAAGGGTTGCGTATACCGTGCTGTTACTGCTGTACCTCGTACTGGAATGTTAAGGCTAAAAGCTGGGACAAAATTAAGAAACGCCACCAAAAGAGAGAGACAAAGTGGGAGACCCCAGGACATACTCCCTGCTGCTGAGAAAATTAAACAAACCTCGGCTACTGTCAGCCTCATAGGCCTTGACAGAGGCAGAGGGATGAAAATAATCATGGGACTCATCCTATTGCTAATTAGGATAAAAAGAAACAGTGCTGATGCTTGTTCCAAGTGTTACCAGACAATTGGGTATGGTAGAGCACGGTATCCACCCCTGCCTTCCACACACATATCAATTTGGCCTACTATAATAAGTACAACTTAGAAATTTGCACTATTACAGGAAAAAGTTACTGGGTAGCCACCAGTTTGGGAAAAGGAGGGTGGGCTCCATCGGCATACCAAAGTTGCCCAGTAGGAGAAGCACACCTTTGCTTCACAAAAGAAGGTATGTGAGGATATTCAGATCAGGGAGGGGTGCAAGATCCCTACAAGGAGGAATTGATAAAGAATATAACTAAAACATTCAAGGGAACAAGGACAAAGTGTGAGGGAAATTTTAACTTGTACAAGAAATTGAAACAACAAGGCAGCGAACAGGACTTACCCACCCCAGGAAAGAATTTATTTGTAGAATTCATGAAAGTAATTACTACTGAACTGAACTTAATTCACTGTTGGATCTGTGGAGGAATGCAGATGATTGATTACAGCCATGGAGGGGGGAAGGGATTAGGCCCAGAGCAGTTGTTGCAGTGGAATCAAATGGAAATATCGAGGGGAGTCAATAGACCTAAAGGGTGAGTTCTAAGTCATGAGGTAATAGGAGAGGTATGTATAACACATCAGGGAACTAAATTGACCCAATATGTGGGGCACTTCCCCTGTAAGACTATTCTGATTACAAATACAAGCAGTCAGTCTTGGTGGCCCGAAGCTCCAAAAGGATATTGGGGAAAGTTAAGTAAAAGTAATTGTATAAAGAACAATTTTACAGGATTTTGCTGGTATAATAAGAATAGAGATAACCCATACAAAGAAGTAAAAAGTGTAAGAACTTATTGGCAACAACCTGAATCGGTTAAACTAAACTGGAAAGCCCCACACAGAATATTTTGGATCTGTGGGAAAACAGCTTATAATACCCTGCCAGAAAGATGGAGAAGGACATGTACTCTAGGGATTATCCAGCCTGCGTTTTTTACATTACCAAAGGAAAAGGTAATAGAGTGTTCGGAGTTCCCTTGCACAAAACTTTGTATCAAAAGAAAAGGAGCCCAGCCATAAGGGGAACACAAATCTGGAAGGATGATAAATGGCCCCCAGAATGAATTATCGAGTACCATGGACCAGACCTGGGCTCAAGATGGGAGCTGGGGCTATGGCACTACAATTTATATGCTAAACAGAATTATCAGGCTACAAGCCATAATAGAAATTACCTCCAACTGAACAGCCTGAGCAATGGAATTGATAGCTAAACAACTTACTCAAACTAGAGCAGCAGTAGATCAAAATCAACTAGCCCAGGAGTATCTATTAGCTGAAGAAGGAGGAGTGTGTGGGAAGTTCAATAATTCTGAATGCTGCTTAGAAACGGATAATAATGGTAAAGTAGATACTAACACTGCAGAAGAAATAAAACAAATAGCCCATGTACCAGTACAGACCTGGAACTCTATGCTTAATAATAATAAGTGGAATAACCTATTAGGGGAAGCGTAGCGAAAAAACCTAAGTTTTATGTTTATGTTAATGTGCATTATTAGGACTACTGCTCATCCCTTGTGTTGTTCCACCCTTCTCTCTGGCGACGTGAATTTTCCCGCACAGCACCGGGGCCTCCCTCAAACATCCCTTCCCGCCTCGGGCTCCTGCCAAAGCTGAAGCTAGGTCCCGGTTCCATCCCGGACTCACCCCCAACTCCCAGCGCCCTCAGCTCTCCGTCACCCCGAGCTCCCGGCGGTTCAGGGCAGCAGCGGTTCCTCGGCCTCCTACCTGGGCCGGGCCCAGCGCCAGAATCCCTCCTCAGCCGCGGTTTCCGGGAAATGGCGCAGCTCGGGGAAAGGAAGGCAAGTTCGTGCCGAGTGCAGAGCCCGCCCCTCGCTGCGATTGGCTGATTCTGCCGTCACTCCTCCATCTCGCGCGTTGATTGGGCAAAACGGGGAAAAGGCAACCCCGGCGCGGAAAGGCGCCATTGCGGAAGCGTCTGTGCGGACACGGGAGCGGCCGGAGCCCGGTGAGGCCACGAATACGGCGCCTTTGGCAACCGGGAGGGAGTGTGGGGGGGCGGAGGCTTGTCCCAATCAGCGCGCGAGATCGAGGAGTGACGGCAGAATCAGCCAATGGCAGCGAGGGGCAGGCCCTGCAGACGGCTCAGCAACCTCGGCCAGCGCTCTCAGGGCCCCCTGGACTGTGTGAGGGGAAAGCTGGAGATGAGGAACAGCCCTGGAACGGGCCCGGGCCCGAGGCGGGATTGGCCTGGAAACACAAACAAAGTTCTCCGCAGCTCCTGGCACGCCTTTCCCAGCCCTGCGTGTTCGCTGGCTCCGACTCAGCGGGAAGCCCTGGAGCTTCATTTTTGCTACTCCCTAATTAGGAGCATCAGTGCACGGTTTTGATTTCCCCCAAAATGGGAAAACTGCCCCAAACCCCTGTGCAGTGGGAGGTAGATTTCCATGTGTTAATGACACTGCACGTATCAGTGTGCACGAGCTCTCTGAGTACAACAGCTCTTGTGCTTGTGGCCGTGTGTGCATTGGTGGAGACTGTGCATGGGTGGGTGTCTGTGTAGCACGGATGTGCTGGGGTGCGCCGCTGTCTTTGGAGGGGAGTTTGTTCTGTAAATAAATTTCATAGTCAAGCCTAAAGCTTTGATTTATACTGACCTTTTAAATCTAACATGTCAAACAAGAGTTTTTCAAATGCATCAAGGAACAAGTGGCATTATTATGTGCATCCACTGCTATTCTCGCCCCCGTCCCCTGGAAACTGCTGCCATCAGGACGAGAGGCTGTGCCAGGTGCAAACCTCTCTAGAACTGTAATGCTCCCTGAGCCAGTTCCCTTGTGCCAGCAGTGCTGGGCAACTGCCTTAGGGTGAAGATGTGGGGCAGCACTGGGGTGGAAATAGCCATGAAGAATAGAACTGCCTGCTAATATGCATTCTCCATCAGACTTGGCACAGGCCAGGTGGGGCTGTTGAAGGGTGAGTGGGCCTTACTGACCACCCCTTGGCTCTCCAGCTCACGGATCACCTTGTGGATGGGGATCATGGCATCTTGATTCATCTGATACTGCCAGTGGTGCACTGTCAAGGTGGCCATTGGTACTTGTTGCTCTGTCACTTTCAGGAGTCCCACTGCAGATGGATTTTCTGACAGTCCAGGTAAGGTGTTCAACTGCTCAGTGCCCACTGCCTCTACAGCAGCTATTCCAAAAGCCCACCTGAGTCCCTTTGGGTCTTTGTAGTAGCTGTTCCGGAGGAAGTCTTTGCCCAAAATACATGGAGCCTCTGGGCCAGTCACAGTTGGATGTTTCTGCCACTCCTTGCCAGTCAGGCTCACTTTGGCTTCCAACAGAGTCAATTCCTACGATTCCCCCGTCATCCCAGCAGTGGAAACAGGTTCTGCCACCACGTCCCGATGGCATTAGGGTACACTGCACACCAATATCAACTAATGCCTCTATTTCTATGGCTCTGATGAGCCAGGCCATTGGATCCACATCGTTTTTCCTGTGCCTCTCCCTATCTAGGTACAGGGCCCCTCTAGCCCTGGTTATTATTTCCTTCCTGGGCATACATACTAGAGGTTCCTTCAAGGGGATTCGACAGATCATCTTCCCTTCTGTAATACACAGCACCTTGGTTATGGGAGGCTGAGGCTCCTTCATTTTAGTGGAACTCCCTGAGTTGATGCACTCTTGCTGCCAGGACAAAAGTGGGCTTCCCATCCCACCTTCTCATGTCTTCCCCATGGTCATGCAGACAGAACACAGGTCAGCTTGTGGGGTGCATCCTCTCTCCTTAGCTGGGGGACGTTGGGCTCTGACTTTGGGGCCTGTGACTTTCACAGGTACCATATGGGAACTGTTCCTCCTCACCTCCTCCCTCATCTCCTCTTGGAGGCTCTTAATCCCAGCAGAGACATGAGCCTGCATCGGGCCATTGATCGTACTCTCATAGTTCCTCAGCTTATTGGCGACAGCACCCACTGTCCCTCAGTTGTTATCAGCATTAATTCTGGCAATAAAAGTGGTATATTGAGATGGCCTCAGGTTTGCCAGATTCCACAACATCTGCCCTGTGCACCTGACCTTGTCAGGGTCATTGTCATGCTGTCCATCCCTCCCAAAGAGTACCTCCAATACTGCCACTTCCTTCAGGTGCTGGATCCCTTCCTCAAGGGTCTTGCAGCACATTCTATGGTGGTGCTCCTGCATTCTCTCTCTGTGGACAAACCTCTCTCTCACACTCATTAAAAGCTGCCCCCAGAGGGAAATGGGGCCTGGGTCCCTTACAAATACCTGATCCACACCTGAGTCCTGGGTTAAAGGTCCCAAATTTCTTGCCTCAGTATCATCCAGTTGCACACCTGTATCCATATGGTCCCTGACTGAAGTAACCAAGTTGTAAAAGCCTCACTGCACCATCGTGCAATGTCTTTTTGTAGATTACAAAGATTTCATAAAACAGGGACTCAGTGACAATCTCAACATCTGGTTCTCCTGCTGTTTGTGGTGGCCCTCCTTGCTGATCCTTATTATCTAGGTGCTTTGTTTTCATCTTAAAATTTTTACTTTCCATAGGGGCAACTGCTGCTGGCTGTGAGTGCCTTTCAGTTCAGTTGGAACCTGGACAGATGTAATGTTTGTGGAATCCACTGCAAAACAATCAGACTCTCCCTTTCTAGGGCAGGGGGAGGGTTTCTCACCAGCTGGGGAAAGGCACTCCTTCAGTATCTGGCCTATCTCCTTCACTAGAACCCCCACCCACTCTGGGTGGTTCCTTTCTGAGGTGGGCTGTGGGGCAGGGTCAGGCTCTGGGGCAGCATCCCTAGTCTCTGGGGTAGGTATCAGAGGGGTTATCCAAGCCAATATCCCCTTATCTCTGAATGTGAAATAGAATAGGTTGAACAGGCATATCAGCAACACCAGCCACTGTATGATATCATTAGCATTTAGAGGAGATTGGAACCCTTCAAAAACTGGTGGGGTGGACCCAAAAAACTGGGTGAAGGTTTGGGAGAAAATTGCCCCTCCTGTCACTTCCTCACAGTAAGTACCATTAGTAAAGTAACCCCAAAAACATACAGTTAGAGTGTGCTAGCTCTGAATCCATGTACCCATCTTCCAGAGGAAATTAAAAATCCATGAATTCCTCACCTTATCAACCCACAAAATGAACTGGATAACAGCTACAGTAGCCTTAGTTATAGGACCCATGTTTAGATAAGGGGCTGCAAATGGGAGAGACATAGCTGTGACCATGTGCAACCTGAACCAGGGTAAGCTAGACCACATGGTGCCACCTAACACAAAAACTTAGGTCCCTCAAGAACTGTTATTCCTTTTCAGGTTTTCCTCACAATGCCCTCAGGTGCCACCATCGGGCACCAAAATCTCTCCTGGTTTGAAAAAAAGACAGGTATGTGCTAGGGAAAGCAGGGCCTTCCCTCGAAATGGAGAAAGTAAATCCTTCCCTCTGAATTAGTATAATTTTTAAATTAAGCAGCTCTCAGGCAAAGATATGGGGATAGGAATAACAGTTCTTTACTAGTATGTATAACAAGGCAAACAAAACAACCACTATGGAATTCACAACAAACAGAGCAGTAACCCAGTTCCAGTCCTTCTCGGCCTCAGGCACTTTTCCCCTGTGGTGCAGTTCCTGTCACAGTGTGCAGGGAGCTCTGGCAGATTCCCGGTGCACAGGGCAGATGCGACGATCCTGCGCAGCTGCAGGGGTGCTGGGGGTGATGGTGGCTGTGTCCCAGATGGGAAGGGGATGGAGGAGAGGCGGGACACTCGGCAAACAGCAAGCTGAAGCGGGAGGGCATCCAAGCAGGGGTGAGGGGCCCAAAACAGAGAGGCAGCTCCCGGCTTTGGGATGGTGGGGGTGGGTAGTAACGACCTTTTTCCTCCAAAGCCAAAAACGAGTGAGAGCCAGCAACTGCCCCCACCTTCCTTGACCTGTTTCTAATCTCATGGTGTTCCCCCTTTCCCTCCCCTACTCTCCCCCGCCCTCCAAGAGAAACTCGCAAAAAACCAGGGAGACTCCCCCTCCAGTGCTAGTACCTAACCATCAGTGCTTTTTAGCATTTCAATGGGGAAAAAATTCCAGAGGCAGAGAGGAAAGGAAAAACCAACCCCCAAGAGATGTTTATCCAGTTCTTCACTGATTTGAGGTTTATCAGCTGTTGCAGACACTGGGATGACTCTGCAATGTTTTAGTGCCTGGTAATAATTTAATTTCACATGTGTTATTAATTATATCTCTTATTGGAATTGTTTGGGACTTTTGTATCTGAATTATCCCTGATTGCTGTTTTTGGTTTTACTCTATCTATTGTTTTGTTTTGATGTTCCCTTCATGCTCATGGCAAGAGTCATGCATGCTGTTTTTAAAACAAAGAATTAGCTTCTAAATATTTATATATTTATATTTTAAAAATTGCAATATTTATATTAAAAACATGTAACACTCCTCAAATGAATGTACAGTGATGAAGTCTAATTAATTCATTAACTTAAGGAGAAGGTATGCATGTATTTTTACCATCAACAAGTTCAAAATAATGACCTGTTTAGTCAGCCAAACATCAGTTGTTACCAAGAAAATGAGGCCAGTGAGAAGAAAAAGAAGCTAATCACCATGCAGCCTTTTGGTCAGAACAAAAACAGAAGTAGGACTGCCTAGACATGGCTGTGTCTGGAAATTTAGAGGCAAATTGCCAACAAAAGCCTTAGGGCATCATCATGGTATAATGTTCCTACTAGCCTTCTGCAGTTATTCCCTGTTCCAGAATCCAAGAGCTCATTCAGTGATGTCAAAGATCAACATTCCCAGCTATGGACTATTCGGATTTTATAACAGTGGTCATTTATTTCCATTTCCCTAGGAGACATTGGGCATTATTCTTTTGTTTTCTTACGCTGTGAAACCTTGTGTCAATGACATGATAGAATTTGCTGTTTTGTTGATTTAAATTGGTCTTTTATGTACCTTATCCCATATCTAATAGATAACACAATGGAGGGATTATATTGATTGATGAATGGAAAAGAGATTTCCTTCACAAACAAACTGTAGGTCTGCTAACTCAATGAAACTACAGCAAAGATAAAGAAGCAATGGGGGAAATTATGAACTCTATAAGAATTAAAAATTAAAGGAAAAGTTATACATTAGAGGGGAATCTTAGGCGGCTCCGGGAAGTTCAAGAGCTCTCAAGTACTCCTGTACTATGGGGAAAGAGAGAGGTGCTGCCGGGAAATTATTAGGACAAAGGAGGCCATGCCCTCCAAAATCCGGTAGATTCCCAGGGGAATGCCCTATGCCTCTCCCTTTATTCGAATAAAGCAAAAAGGACTTCTGTCTCTTTGACATAAACCTCTGTGTTTGTGGATTAATTTTCTTACAATTGGAAGGCCTGGTCCGATATTTCACCGCCCGGCAGCAGGCAGCGGTGGAGCCAGCGCGCGCCTCACCCAGCCTCTCGTGATCAGCTCCCCGGCTGGCACCGCACTGATCGGGTTCTAGACTGTCCAGGAGATAGACGAAAGGGCGCACCAGAGTCCGGGTGAAGATCCACAGGAAGGACCCGAAAATCTCACCGGGAGTAAATGGGATCCTCGCGGACAAACCTGGGAGGGCCCTGGGGCACACAGGTGGGCGGGAACCCATGGAGGGTTGCAGGGACACCTGAGAGGGACCCATGGTGGGTAGAAGGTGAAACAGGACACCCGGAGGGTGGAGGTACACCAGAGGGCACCCATGGTGGAGCACAGGTGAAACAGGACACCCATGGAGGTTGGGGGGTGAAGCGGGGCCCCTGAAGAGTCCCTTGGGAGAATGCTGAGGCTGGAAAAATTGTATATTCAGCCAGAGGTAATATAGGTTTTGGAAAATATTGTTATTTTGTGTGGCCAGATATGTTGGCAAAGGATTTCGATGTTATATAGAGCCCTGGGGGAAAGAGGAGTCGAAAGGGGTCCGAAATCCACGCCCTGGGGACAAAGGGGAGAGGGGTCTCACAGCCGGTGGGATGGAGAGGTTTTTTTGAAAAATTTGAAGAGGAGTGTGGAGAGAAGGGAGGCAATGGCGGCAGGCCGGGGACGGAGCTGCGGACCGGGAGCAGGGCTGGGGGGTTTGGGGCCAGGGCTCAGCGCCGGCCTGACCCCCATCCCGGGCAAGGCTGGCGGGCCACTGGCCCTATGAGGCCGGGATGCCCAGCCGCCTGGTGCCGGGGTGCCGGGTGCCCACCGCCTGTGATGCCGGAGTGCCCAGCCGCCCGTGGGCGGTGCTGGGAGCACCGGGGGGAGGAGCTGGTTGACGGACAGGACAGGGACTGGCCTGGATGGGTGTGGATGAAGAGAAGGGGAACAAGGAAAAAGGAAACACAGGAAATGCAGATTGAACGGAAAAGATTAGATTCTTTTTAAGAATTTGTGATTTTGCTGGAAAAAAAAAGAATACAGGGAAAGCCATTGAGTTGTAAATGTGTAGAGGGTTTGAAAATGAGTTTCATGGCCCTCATTGTGATTGTAATTTGGGAAGAGATTTGATAACTAGAATGGAAATCAAATTTATGTGAAAAGAACAAGAGTAAAAAAGAAGCAAACAGAGTCTGAAATTTTCTTTGTGAAAATGTCTGAGAAAGTTTATACTGAAATAAATCCAAGGAAAAGGGAAATATGGAAAATAGAATAGAAACTTCCTTCTTTGAAAACAGGACAAATATTGTCTAAAGAATACCTCTTCCAAGGGAGGAAATAAGGGATTACAGCCTTTATTGTGTCCCTGCTGAGCCGATCCAGATGTCTCCGATAACCCCTATCCTGCCGGTTAAGAAACCAGAAAAATACAGAATGGTGCAGGATTTAAAAATAAATAAATTGTTAAACCAAGGCATACAGTTCGGATCCTATACAATCTTGAATCAGATCATTTTCCACGGTATTATTCTGTACTGAGAAGGATGTTTCTGGGAGGCCATACAGAAGAAAAAGGTTTTTGCCTTTGAATGGAACAGGAGGAAAGATGATAAAACAATTGACATGGGGTCTTCCGGGAATAAGAGTCATCCTTTTGTTTAAAGTTTCAGAAAAATAAGAGTTTACTTACTCTCAGTTGTTGTTGTAATAAATTTGTGTTATCAGGGAACAGAAAAAAGTGGACTACTGTAAAACTGTTAAACTTCAAAAGGACTGAGGTCTAAAAAAAAAAAAGTGTTCGAAAGGAAAGCAAAATTTGGGACATATTCATGAAAGGCTTTGTATTATCCAGAAAGAATAAAAAGATTTTGAAATACCATTACCCCAGACTAACAAGGAGTTACAGGGTTTTGGGGTTATGGGCAAGCATGGATCAGGATTCTTCTGTTGTGACTAAACCATCCAGGGGAAGGGAAAATTTAGATACTGCCTGGCCTGAGGGGAGAA
>JAREIS010000894.1:0-91638 GCA_030060385.1 Muscicapa striata striata
TTGCGGCAGTAAATGCCCCGGTGTATCCCGGAATGCTTTGCGGCAGCAATGCCACGGTGTATCCCGGCAGCCTTTTCGGCAATGATGCCCCGGTGTATCCCGGCAGCCTTTGCAGCAATGATGCCCCGGTGTATCCCGGCAGCCTTTGCGGCAATGACGCCCCGGTGTATCCCGGCAGCCTTTGCGGCAATGATGCCCCGGTGTATCCCGGCAGCCTTTGCGGCAGTAAGGCCCCGGTCTATCCCTGCGCGCCCCGCGCTCCTGCCCCATTTGCTCCGGGCCCGACCTGGGAGCCGCGGTTATGGCTCAGGGCCGGCCGAAGGCGTCGGCCAAGCGTCCTAAGGCGGCGGCGGCGGCGGCTCGTGCGACTCGGGGCCCGCGGAAGGGAGGTGAGGAGGATGCCAGGGCCCGGGGAACGGTGCCGGGGCACAGGCGGACTCGGGGCTCCGGGGGTCCGTCGGGGGCGCCCCGAGGTGAGGGGCGGGAGGACGCCTCAGGACTCTGGGGTGGAAGGGAGTCTCTGGTTTGGCGGGCGTGTACCGTAGAAGTCGTGGGAGTCTCCAGTGGCGTCTCTGGGGCCGCTCGGGGTTGTCAGTGCGAGCGTCCCGCGGTCTCTCGGGTCTCAGCCCAGCCCCGCTCTCCACAGGCCGCTCCATCGCCCCGAAGAAGCTCCGCGTGATCCAACAGCAGAAGCTGAAGAAGGTGAGGGGGGCTGGCGGGGTTTGCGGGGTCCCGAGGGATCTGGGCGGGCCTCAGCTGTGCCTCCCCTGACACCCCGCGCTCTCCCCAGAGCCTGGAGGTCGGGATCCGGATGCGGATCGAGCGGGAGACCGTGCAGCGCGCGCAGGGCAGCCTCCCCAAAAAGCTGGCTCTGGTCTCGGCGCCGCCGCCCGCCAAGGAGAAGGGCAAGAAGGGTCGCGGCTGAGTCCCCCCGGGGAACGTCCCCTGAACCCCCCTCCGGTGACCTCCGCGAGGCTCTGGGGAGCTGTTCTCAGCCCCTGTCGTTCTTTTATAATAAAAGGGATTTGCGGTGTGCCCGGCACACCCACAAGGCTGGTGTCTGATTTGCGGGGATGTGGCCGCAGAGGGCTTGGGAAGCTCCTGGAGGAGACATCTGGGGAAGGGGGTGAGCATCGGTGAAGCCCCGAGATTGTGGGTGCCCTGAGGGTGAGCCCCGGGAGGGTGTCCGTGTCCCTGGGGGCGAGGTGAGGCGTTCCCGGGAGGCTCGAGGGTCCCAAGGAAGTCGCACTGTCCCCCAGGGGCGTCCTTGCATCCGCTGGGGGGTCCCGATGTCCTCGGGGGGTGCATCTGCTTTCCCCAGGGAGGCGTTTCCGAGCGGATCCCGGTGTCTCTGAGCGCCCCCGGTGTCTTCAGGGGGTTCTGGGAGTGCTCGGGGGGATTCTGTGGGTCCCTGAGACTGCTGGGGAGGGTCTCGAGGAGGTCCCGGTACCGCTGGGGCGGAACTGCGGGTGTTTCCTGAGGGTCTCTGTGTTTCTGAGGTGCTCTCAGAGGGGTCTCGGCGGATTCCCGGGGCTGGGGGGGGATCCCGCCCTTTTCCCGTTTCCCGGTGCCGCCACAACTTTATGAATGGATCGCTGGGCTCCGCCCCGCCCCTTGCTGATTGGCGAGCTGCGGCCTGACTGGCAGCTCGCCCCGCCTCGCGCTGATTAACAGCGGAGGGAGCCGCGACAGCCAATGGGAGCGCGGCGGAGGCGTGGCCATCGCCCCAAGGCGCCACGCCCCCTTTTGGGAAGGCAAAGACACGTGGGTGCCTCCCTCCCCCACCCCGGGTGGGGCTGGCGAGGGCGTGGTCGGCGCGCGAGCCCCGCCCCCAATGACGTCAGGAAATTCCTGGAATCGGCGCCGCCGGGTTTATTTTGGGAAACAAACAGGAACGGTTGGGGGAGGGGCTGGACGCCGGAGCTCCCCCAGGGCCTCGCGCGGGGCGGGGCCCCCCCGGACCCCCCCGAGCCCCTCCCGGGACTCGCCCACCGCCCGCGGGGCCGCGGCCGCGCTGCCGGGGCTCGCCCGGGACCGGGGAACAGCAGCCACGCCCCGCAACCCCCCCGGGACCCTCCAAAAAATCCCACGAACCCCAAAACCCCCCCCACTGCCCCCCCCAGCATCCCACAAACCCTCCCGAACCCCCTCCCAGCGCCCCACGAGCTCCCGCCAGCCACGGTTCTAACCGTGCTTGAGGGTTCCTGCGCCCCCTCCCCTCACTTTTGGGTAACCCCTCCGGGGTTTTTGGGGTCCCGGTGCTGTGGAAGATCCTGCGGGTCCCGGGGAGCTCGGGGAGAGTGGCAGACACGCAGGACCACAGCGTTTGGGGGGTCCCCGGGGGGCTGGAGGGTTCAGGGGAAGTTGGGGACCCCCAAGGGGGTCTCGGGGTGCGGGGGCCCGACCCCTGTTCCTGCTGAACTGAGCCAGTTTATCCAAAGCAACTGCAAATCAGCTCAGCGGGCACCGGGGGCGGTGCCCGGGGGGGGGCCAGAGGGGTTTTGGGGAGTCCTGGGGTGCCCCAGGGTGTCCGAGGGGTCCGCGCTCCTCGTGCATGCAGCGGCACTCGGGGGTCCCAGGGGGATTCAGGTGTTCAGGGGGATCCCGGGGAGGGGCTCCAAGGGTTTTGAGGAGCACCAGGAGAGCCCCGAAGGTTTGGGGGGGCCCCTGGGGGGCCCCCGTGTCCGGGTGCGGGGGGCGGGAGGCGGAACTTAGCCACTGTGAACACGGCGCGGCTGGACTCTGTTCACAGGTGGGCTAAGCCCTGCCCCCCGGCCCCCAAAACCACCCCAGCACCCCAAAACCACCCACAGAGCACCCGCACAGCCCGCCACCCCCACGCCGCACCCTCCAGGGTCTCCAGGGCCCCCCCAAACCCCCTCCCCTGGCTCCCCTGGTGCGGCGGCGGGGGCTGGGGCCCGTTGGAAATCCCTGGCAATGTGATTTTGGGCAGAAACGGTAAAAAATCCCATCGCCAGGAACCCCGGCGGGCGGCAGCGGTGGGGGGGGTCGCACACCCCGGTGCCGGTCCCGGTCCCGGTGCCGGTGCTCCCTCGGTGCCGTCTCTGAGGTGAGGCCAGAGCCCGGTGCCACCTGCGGGAATGGGAGAAGTTGGTCACTCCTGGAGGGTCATCCCTGGGGGGCCCCAGGTGTTTTGGGGGATCCGGGAGGGTCCCGGGGCAGGGGAGGCTCTGTGGGAACGAGATGGGGACGTGGTGGCACCGGGGGGACACAGGAGGGACGGGGGGACCGGGACAGGACTGGAGCCGGGCTGGGGACACGGGACTGGGACACGGCCCTGGTGGCTGTCCCCAGCCCCAGCACCGCAGACCCGTCCCCAGCCCGGGCTGTGAATGTGTCCCCGGCCGTGCCACGTCCCCAGTGTCCCCTCGGTGTCCCCATGGCGGGACGGGCGCTCCGAGACCCCCTGGATCTCCCTCATAGGCCGGGACCCGTGTCCTCCGGTGCCACCAGTGTCACTATGTCCCCGTCACCCACTGTCGCGACCCCCGTGGCCCCCAGGCCGTGGCCGTGGGTCACACTGTCCCGGCCCCGGTGTCCCCAGCGCGGGTGGCCGCGGTGGCCCCGGCACCGGTGTCCCTGGTGTCCCCGGGGCCGCGGCTCTGCAGGCGCCATGTGGGACCCACGAGGCCCCGCCCGGTCGTGACATCAGCGTCGTCACGACAACGGGGCGACTTCAAAGGGAATCGGGTGGAACCGGCCCAAAAAACGGGGGTAAACAGCGGCAGCGGCACCGACACGGACCCGGGGGGCGCGGGGGGCTCGGGGAGGGCTTGGAGGGGTCCCCGATCCTGGCTCCCCACTGGGGGGGTCGCGACAGTCGCGACGGTGCCGGTCCCCCGGTGCCAACGGCGGCAGCACCGACAGGAGGCCGGGAGGGGTCCGGGGGTCCTGGGGGGTCCGGGGATGCCCAGATCCGGGGGTCCCTGGGCAGGGGTCACAGTGGCTGTGACAGCCAGAGCCCTTCGGTGCCACCAGTCCCGCTGGCACCGCGGGCACAGCCCGGTGCCCCCCAAGTGTGGGGCGGGGGGCGACCGCGCGTCTGGGGGTGGTCTGGATTTGGGCCCCCCCGGGTTCTGGGGTGTACCCCCCGGTTTGTGGGGCCCCCGGTTCTGGGGGCCCTCCCGGTGCCCCCTGGCGCCAGGGCGGTGCCGGCCCGGCCGCCCCGACCGGCTCCCGCGGCCCGGCGGGGGCGGCCCCGGCGGGGGGGTCGGGGGGTGGCCGGTGCCAAAATTCCCACCTTCGTCCCCAAAACGGGAGAGGGAAAAGGCAGCGGCGCCGCCCGGCGCCTGCGGAATGCAGGAACAAGGGTGGGATGGGGGGGCAGGGGGTTCTGAGGGTCTCTGGGTCGGGGGGCTAATTTCGGGGGGCGCTTTGGGGGTGCGATGTCGGGAGGGCAGAGCGGCGGGGGGGCTGACGGGGTCTCCAGCTGGGAGTGCTGCGGGGGCGGGGGGCTCTGAGTGTTGGTGGTCCCGAGGCCAGAGGGTTGAGGCCGGGGGTGCTGTCGGCTCTGGGGGTCCCAAGGCTGGGGCGCAGCGGGTCTGGGGGCTCCGACGCCGCGGGGACCTGCGGAGCTGGGGGTCCAACGCTGCGGGGCTGGGGGAAGCCAACACCGAGTGGATTTTGGGGGGTTCCAGGCCCGGGGGCGTCCGTGAGTTTCAGGGGTCCCAGGCCGGGAGGGGTCTGGGATTTGGGGATGTGACGCCAGGTGAGTCCTGGAGTTCCCAGGGCGGAGGGGCTCGGCGGGTTTCGGGGCTCCCAGGCCATGGGGGCTCGTGTGAGATTTGGGGTTCCCAGGCCGGGCGGGGGTGTATCTGTGCGTTTGGGGGTTCCCAGGCCGGGGTGGGGGTGTCCCGGATTTGGGGTTCCCAGGCCGGGGCGGCTCCGGCGTCGCGCGGGCCAAGCGGGGGCGGGGGCGGGAAGGGGCCGCCCCGTCCGCGCCCGTCGGCGCCGGGGGGAAAGGATGAATCACCGCCCGGCGCCGCCCAGCCCCCCGGCCCCCGCCCCGCCGGCAGGCCCAGAGCCCCCGGCTCTCCCGAGACCCCGGGACACCTCTGGGACAGCCCCACACCCCCTGCCCGCCCCTCGCCAGCCTCGGGCCGTCGATGGCCGCGGCGCTGCCGCTGCCGCCCCCGGGAACGCGGCGGCTCCGGTGGGATGTGGCGGGACCCCGCGGCCCTTCCCGCCATCCCCGCCATGCCCGGGCACGAGGCCACGGCCGCGGCCCCTCTCCCGCCGACCGGAACCTTCCGGGGGTCCCGCGGGGCCGGTACTCACCGGGAGCGGCGGCCGGGGTCCCCGGGGGCTCCTGGGGAGGCCGGGCCGGGGGGCTCGGGGGCTCAGGGGCTCCCCAAGTCTCTGACTTTTACTCCAAGAAGGGAAACGCTTTTAAACGCTTCGCTCCGCCCCGGGAGCGACGAGGCCGCGGCGGCGGAGGAAGGGGGGCGAGGAGGGACCGGGGCCGCCTCCGCCCGCCCCGGGACCGCCCCGGGCCCGCCCTGAGCCCGCACCGCCCGCACCGAACCGCACCGGCCCCGGGCGCGCCCCGCCCCAGGCCCCGCGCACCGAGCAGCGCACGGCCCCGCAGCGGCGCCGGGACGGCACCGGGCGGGCAAAGGAGCCGCGGTGGCGAGGAGCCACTTGCCCGGAGCGGGGGGGCCCCCGTGCCCCACGGCCAGCGGGTTCGGAGCCTGTTTGCCAGGGAATGCATGTCCATGGCGAGCTGGCTCTGCGCCCCTCAGAAAGGGAGTTCAGTGCCCCACAAAATGGGGGTTCAGTGCCCCATGGCACAGGGACTCTGTGCCCCACAAAATGGGGGTTCAGTGCCCCATGGCACAGGGACTCTGTGCCCCACAAAATGGGGGTTCAGTGCCCCATGGCACAGGGACTCTGTGCCCCACAGAAAGGGGGTTCAGTGCCCCACAAAATGGGGGTTCAGTGCCCCATGGCACAGGGACTCTGTGCCCCACAGAAAGGGGGTTCAGTGCCCCACAAAATGGGGGTTCAGTGCCCCATGGCACAGGGACTCTGTGCCCCACAGAAAGGGGGTTCAGTGCCCCTCAAAAAGAGGGTTCGGTGCCCCATGGCACAGGATCCTTGCGCCCCACAGTGAGCAGCTGCTGTGCCCCATATCTGGGGCCTGGCCACCCCACAGAGCGCGGGTGCCCCGTGGCCGTGGGGCGCCAGAGGCGCTGGCGGGGCCGGGGGGGGGCTGGGGGTCACCATGGCGATGCTGCACACACAGACATTAAACAGAGTTTTATATCGGAAGTAGCGAAACCACAACGCGTCACCGCTGCCGCGGCGCCAGCCCTGCCCCACACCCTACGGCCCTGCCCCACGGCCAGCCCTGCCCCACAGCCCACCCTAGCCCCCTGCCCAACTGACCCGTAGTCCCCCTGCCCCACGGCCAGTGCTGCCCCACAGACTGCCCCATGCCCCCCTACCCACCTGCCCCCCAGCAGTGGGGCAGGACAGGCACCCCAGTGCCCCCCAGTGCCTCCTAGAGTTCTCCAGGCCCTTCCTGGTCCCACCCCACATCTGGCAGTGGCGGCACATCTGGGACAGAGCAGCACTCCCCCCTTCTCCAGCTGCTAATTTTAACCACGGGACCCCCCCGGCCTCCAGTGGGCCCCCAGGCCTGTGCAGGGTCGGGCATGGAACACAGAGCATGGAACGGGGAACGTGGCATGGGACACGGGATGTGACCACAGCGCTGCCAGCACACAGCACACGCGTGTGCCCACACGTGGCCGTGCACACCTGCACACCTGCACACAGCCCTGCACACCTGC
Organism: Muscicapa striata striata; assembly: GCA_030060385.1. Lineage (NCBI taxonomy): Eukaryota > Metazoa > Chordata > Aves > Passeriformes > Muscicapidae > Muscicapa > Muscicapa striata. The sequence continues at coordinate 6,816 of JAREIS010000894.1, forward strand.
ACACCTGCACACGCGTGTCACACCCGCACAGGCCCAGGGCAGTGCTGAGATGGCCGTGTCAGGTTCTTGTCGGCCCCACAGTGGCCACAGTGGCCATGCTGAGGCCCTGCTGGGACAGTAGTGGCCATGCCAGGTCCCTGTTTGTCACCAGCAGCCGTGAAGGCCGTGCCGGCTCCCTGCGAGTCCCACAGTGGCCCTGCTGGCCCTGCTGCGTGCCTTTGTGGCCGTGGTGGCCCTGTGGGCTCCCTGTGGGCTCCCTATGGCCCAGGGCTCGGCGATGCCCTTTCTAGGCAATGGCAGCAGCCGGGCCATCGCCCACGCGCCGCCGGCACATTCCTCCCGCCTGAGTCAGCCCGGCCGGGAGGAGCGGGAGCGGCAGCGGGGCTGGCCGGGCCCGGGTACAGCGCGGCGGGGCACGGCATGGCACGGACATGGAACAGCAGGGCAAAACATGGCACTGACACGGGAACTGCAGGGCACAGCATGGCCACTGACACAGGAACTGCAGGGCACAGCATGGCACTGACATGGAACTGCAGGGCAAAACACGGCACTGACACGGGAACTGCAGGGCACGGCATGGCCACTGACACGGGAACTGCAGGGCACAGCATGGCACTGACATGGAACTGCAGGGCACAGCATGGCACTGACATGGAACTGCAGGGCAAAACATGACACTGACACGGGAACTGCAGGGCACAGCATGGCACTGACATGGAACTGCAGGGCAAAACACGGCACTGACACGGGAACAGAGGGCAAAACATGGCCACTGACACGGGAACTGCAGGGCACAGCATGGCACGGACATGGAACTGCAGGGCAAAACATGACACTGACACAGCTCAGCATGGCACTGACACGGGAACAGAGGGCACAGCCTGGCACTGACACAGCTCAACATGGCACTGACACTGGAAGAGCAGGGCATAGCATGACACTGACACAGGTGTCACTGCCATGGAGCCACTGGGCAGAACACGGCACTGACACGGCTCAGCATGGCACTGACACGGGAACAGCAGGGCACAGCCTGGCACTGACACGAGTGTCACTGCCATGGCACTGACACCCCACATCATGGCACTGACACGGCTGCCACCAGCAGAGAACAACAGGGCACAACATGGAACTGGCTGTCCCTGGCCTGGCACGGACCAGCACAGCTCATGCGTGTCACTGACATGGCACAGACATGGCACCACACTCAGAGAGCCCTGGCACTGGGGGAACTGGGAGCACTGGGCCCAGGGCACTGCTGTCACTGGGAGCACCGGGGGAGCTCTGGGCCGGGATTTCCCTTTCCTCCCCCTGGCTGCTCCCTCCTGGCTCCTTCCTTCCTCAGCCCGGGCTGTGCCCGGACGCCCCACATCCACTGGATCCCCTCGATCCCAGGGACACCCCAGAACCCCCGCAGCATACCCAGCCCCCCCCCCCGGGACCCCTGCGGCTGGGGAGGAGGCTGGGGGCTGGGGGTCAGAGCTGTGGGTCCCCATGGGTTCCTGTCGCGGGTCCTGGCGTTGCCGCGCGACGCTGTTTTGGCGGGGCTGAGTCACGGCCGTGACTCACCGGCAGCCCCGGGACCGGCACCACCGGGCGGGGCCACCGGAGGCGGCCCTGCGGGGGCCGGGGCTTGCCCGGGGGGGTGTTCCTGGGGTGGGGGTTCCCCCGGGGGAGGGGAGGGTGTCCAGCCCCTCCCAGGGCACGAGGCAGAAGGGTGATGGGCACCCCCGGCCCCCCCGTGCACCCCCAGGTGCCCTCCGAGCCCTCCCCGCACCCCCAGATCCGCCTTCACCCTGAATCTTTTGTGTCCCCCCGGATGCCCCCGCGGCGGTCGGGGGTCCCGGGGGGATCCCGGTGCCGCGGGGGGAGAGGGCAAGGCGGCCCCGGGGCCCCCGGTGCTGCGGGTGGGGGTACGGGGGGGTGAGTCAGGGCCCAGCCACGCGCCCGTGAGTCACCCTGGGGTGGGATCGGCGGGTCCGGACAAAGGCGCTTTCACATGAACGGGCCCCCCCGACACCCCCGCAGACCCCCCCAAACCCTGGGGGCCCCTCCGGAGTGTTTGGGGGGGCATCACCCTCTCCCCGTGTTCCCACCCCCGTCCCGGCGTCAAGCCCCGGCTTGCCGGGCGCGGTGAGTCAGCGCAGCCGGGCAGGGCCGCGCCGGGAGCGGCGGCACTGCTGGGAGCCCCGGGACCATCGGGACGCCCGGGGCCGCCAGGACGGGACAACGGGACCACCCGGGCTGGAGAGGCCGCGGGATGCAGCGGCGGAGCGCGTGTGCCACCGTGTGCCACCGTGTGCCGCCGCACGTGCGACAGTGGCTCTGCCGGGCCCACCCCGCTTCCCGTGCCTCAGTTTCCCCTCTCGCATCGTGCCAGGCTGTGCCGTGCCACGAAGCCCCTGCTCCACGGCTGTCTCGGGGGGCTGCTGCCGCGCTGGTTGGGGTCCGGCGGCGGGAACACGGGGGTCCTCCTCTCCAGACCGCACCCCGAGCCCCCCGGCCGGACTCGTAAGGGTTAACGGCGTCCGCGGCCCCTTTAAAGGGACGGGGCGGGGCTGGAGGGGGCGGCGCGTGAGGGGGCTGGCGGCCAATCAGCGCCGAGGGGGCGGCGCGTGCGGCCAAGGGGCGGGGCCAGGGTTTTGCTGAGGCCCCCCCCGGTCAGCGCTGGGGACTCGGGGACACCTGGGGACACCTGGGTGCAGACCTGGGGACACCCGGGGATATCTGAGGACACCCGGGGATAGCTGGGGACACCTGGGGATATCTGGGAACACTTGGGGACACCGGGGTATACCCGGGGACACCTGGGGACATCCTACCCACACCGGGGGTCTCACAGTTTCCCCAGATCCGGGACGTCCCGGGATAAGAGCCACTTTGGGGTCAAATTCGGGGGAATTGGGGTTCAGCCGATAAATGACGCCCCCCCGACCCCCCATTTATTCCCTTTTCCCCATTTCTCACTCCAGCAGGGGCTTCTCCTGCTGCACTGGGGCTGCTGGGGTTTGGTTTGGCGTGAATTCTCCTTGCATTCGTACCTCGTTGGGGAGGGATCCTGGCGGGATTCCAGAGGGATCCCCGGGCGCAGGGAATGCCAGGAGCAGGGGCGGACCCCGGCAGGAGAAGGTCCCGCTGCGGGATGAGGGGATCCTCACGGGAGGGGAACGGACACATCCCGGGTCCTGCCGGAGAGGAGGGGATGAGAACAAATCCCTAACTCCAGAGCGGGGTGCAGGACACATCCCGGGTCCTGCGCGCAGGAAAGGGATCAGGCTGGATCCTGGGGCCTGGTGGATGGAGAACGGCGTTGGATCCCCGATGCCACTAAGGGATGGGGGACAATGCCCGATCCCAGATCCAGCCAGTGAATCCCAGTGCTGTAGAGGCTGCTGGGTTTGGGGCAAAACCGCCGACCTTCGAGTGTGTGCTGTGGCCTCCTGGAGCATCTCGAGGTGATCTTCACCAGGAAAGTTTCCCAAACCCACGGATTTTCCCCGGCGGGAGCAGCCAGGGCGCGGTGCCAGAGCCCCTCAGGTGCGGAGCTTGTGAAGTGCCCAAAATCCCTGATCTTCACCTAAAACGCTGGGGAAATGTTCCCCACCCAACGCTCCGCGATGGCTGGGATGCCCCCGGGGCGGGGAGTTCTCTAGGCACAACGATTTACCCAAACGGCGGCGATTAACCCCCCATCCCCAAATGGCCGCGATTTACCTACGGCCCGGCGCCTTCTAGTCGGGAAGAGCTGGCGCAAACATCCCTTCCCGCGCGGAGGCCGCAGGAAGCGGGGACTGACCACGCGGAGCCGCGTCCAGGCCCGAAACACCAGCAGAGAGACCGGCGACGGCACGGGGAATCGGGAGAAGGTTGGAGCACCGGGAGCCGGGAGAAGGTTGGGAGCACCGGGAGACAAAGCGGTGGTGTGCAGCACCACAGCAGCAGGAACAGTGGCCAGAGCAGCCCCAGGGCACCGCAGGAGCACCAGGAACACCAGAACCCTTGGGAGCCACGTGCAGCCATGAGCTGTGCGGGGAGCACCGGTGGCACAGGAGGTGGCACAGGAGGTGACACTCAACCCCATGCCACAGCAGAGGGGACTCGAGGCTCTGCTCCCCAGGCTCACTCTGGAGGCACCAGAGCCCTGCTCCATCCCAGCCCAGGCTGTGCTGGGAGCACTGGGATCACCTTCCCGCTACCATGCGTGGAACCTGCTGGCCACTTTGACATGTGGCGGGACTACCTGGGGCTGGCGGCCACAGTGGCCACGCTCCTCTGTGAGCCTGCAGGCCTTGGGGACCCCTCGGGTCTGCTGTCTCCCTGTGCTGGACCGGCTCTGTGTGCTGGGCCAGCTCCATGTGTGGGGTTGGCACCACGTTCTGGACCAGCTCCAGGTTCTGGATCAGCTCTGTGTGCTGGGGCAGCTCCACGTGCTGGATCAGCTCCGTGTGCCGGACCAGCTCCAGGTTCTGCACCAGCTCCCCGTGCCAGGCCGGCTCCCCGTGCCGGGCTGGCCCCGTGCTCGTTCTGCCAGCACAACGGCGAGGCGCCGAGCGTGTACGAGTCTCACAGCCTGCGGGACGCCCGGGGCCGGCTGCAGTGCCCGGTGCTGCGCCGCTACGTGTGCCCGCAGTGCGGGGCCACGCAGGACCGGGCGCACACGCGCCGCTTCTGCCCGCGCACGCACCGCGGCTACACCTCGGTCTATTCCCGCCCGCGGAGCGCCGGGAGCCGGCAGGACAGCGCCAGGACGGGCCCAGGGACGGATTCTGGGTGACCCTGCAGGTACGGGCCGGGTGTGGCGATGCCACGGCGGGATGTGGCACGGCTGAGCCTGGGTCCATCCGGGGCTGGGATTCCCATGAGGAATCTCAGGATGGAATTGGCACTGCTGAAGGGAAGCGGGCACGCCGGGGAGTGCAAAGCCAGTGCTTTCTTAGCATAGTGCCATGTCTGTGCCATGTCAGTGACACACACGAGCTGTGCTGGTCCGTGCCATGTTCCCTGTTGAGCCCTGTTGTTCTCTGCTGGTGACAACCATGTCAGTGCCATGTTGAGCCCTGCCAGTGCCATGGCAGTGACACCTGTGTCAGTGCCAGGCTGTGCCCTGCAGTTCCATGACAGTGACACCCTGCAGGTGCCACAGTGATTGTGCTGCATCCAGACCTGGGTTTAGCCAGATTCCCATGAGGAATCTCGTCAGGAAATGGGTGGCAGGTAACACTGGGAAGTAGCCAAAGGATAGGAGACTCTGTGTCCCCACGCAGGTACTGAGGGATTTTGGATCCTGGATTTAGCCAGGAACAGGATTCTCGTGAGGGAGTCTCACCAAGGAGCCAGAGCTAAAGGAAGGAGGAGGCACTGGGGAACAGATGACATAAGGAAGGAAACCTGCTCGGAGTCTGGATTTATCCAGGATGGGATTCCTGTGAGGAATCCCATCAGGGGTGTGGCACTAATCATGGGCTGCATGCTGGTGCTTCCTGGTGCTCCCATCTCTCCTGGTTCTCTTTTCCAGGGATTTCCTCCGAGGATGGGACCACGTCTGGGTGCTTCCCACCGGGACCAGTCTCCCCAGTTTGTGTCTATTCCTGACACCATGGGGCAACAGTCGCTCTGGCAAGATTTGCCCGCTGCCAGTGGGGCCAGTTCTGCGTTTTGTGTCACGTTTGAGTTTGGAGTTCTGAGTTTTGGTTAATCCCAGGTTGGGAAGGGGCTGGTGCTCCTGCTGCTGGAGCTGTTACTGGATGTTCTGAGTTCAGTTTTGCTTAATCCCAGGCCAGAAAGGGACTGGGAGGGGTCGGTGCTCCACGTGTTGGAGCCTTTATCCCAGCACCAGAGCTGTCACTCAGCGTTTTGGGTGGGTTTGGTGGGATTTGCTCACCCATGACGGCGGGAAGAGCCCGGCAGTCAGCGCTGGAACCGTTCTCCAGATGAAGGGTGGTTTATTCCCATTGTTCCCATCAACAAATGGAATAAATAAATGGAGGCTATTCCCGATGTCCCTACCCTTCTTTCCAGTGGCTTCCGCTGGGCACTGGCCTCCGGCCCCGTCGTGGCTTTGGCCTGCGGAGCAGCTCCAGTCCTCGGCGGGCGCCCATGGCCAGGCGGCTGTGGGGGGACACAGGCGTCACCCAAGGGTGCTGGACCTCAATCCCAGGGAAATCCACGTGGATTTGGGACTTACTTGAGGTCGGAGAGCTCCCGGATCAGCCCGTGGATGATGTCGCTCGCATCCGCCTGGCTCTGCGGCTCTGGCGCTGCTGGGAGAAAGAGAATCAGGACCTGCCCCCTCCCCAGGTCAAGAGTTTGAGTCAAAATCAGGGTTTTATTCCTGGATCCACCCACCTTTCCTGTGGCTGTGCTGGGCTGTTCCCTGTGGATCTGCTGTGGATTTGGCCTGCAGTGTCCCATGGCTGTTGCTCAGTGGCACCAGGGAACGGCTGCAGGGGAGGAGAGGAGCCCAGCGGGATGGGGAGGGTCCCAGTTCGGGTGGGGAGGGGTCTCTGGGTCTCAGCTGAGGTGGGGAAGGGTCCCTGGGTCCCAATCTGGGTGAGGAGGGCTCCCTCAATCCCAGTTTGGGTGGGGAGGGGTCCCTGGGTCTCAGTTTGGATGGGGAGGGGTCCCTCGATCCCAGTTTGGGTGGGGAGGGGTCACCCCAGCTGTACCTTCTCCGCTGGGAGCTCTGGGCTGGTCCCTTCCCGCTGCTCCTGGGGCTCACAGCTGGTGGCTGCTGGATCCAGAGCTGGTGTTGCCATACTGGAATTCCCACTCAGGGAATTCCTGCTCTCTGTGTCCCCTCCATCGCTCTGAGGATCTCTGGGACGATCCAGGGACCCCGTGTCCACCCCAGGGCCACACCCCTGCTCCGTGTCTGTCACCGTGTCTGTCACTGTGTCCTCAGGGCTGGGTCCCTGAGCTCCAGAACCCCCTTTTTTTGGTGATTCCAGCTGATCCTCTCCTGCCCCATCCCAAATTCCCTGTTTCAGCTGCGCCTCTCTTTCCCCATCTGCCTCTGAAATTCCTGGTTTCACTGACTCTGGGTGCTCCCCTCTTGCCCCATCCGAAATTCCGTCTGTTGGTGTTTCCAGCTGCTCCTCTGCTGCCCCAACCACCTCTGAAATTCCTGGTTTGGATGATTCCAGCTGATCCTCTCCTGTTCCATCCAAAATTTCCAGTTTCACGGACTCCAACTGCTCTTCTCCTGCCTCATCTGCCTCTGGAATTCTCAGTTGAGGTGGCTCCAGCTGCTCCTCTCCTGCTCCATCCCCCTCCAAGATTCTCAGCTGAGATGATTCTAGATGATTCTGTCCCATTCCATCCAAAATTTCCAGTTTCACTGACCCTGGGGGCTCCTCTCCTGCCCCATCCACCTCCAAAATTGCCGGTTTGGGTGATTCTGGACAATTCTCTTCTGCCCCATCCAAAATTCCTGGTTTTGGTGACTCCAGCTCATCCTTTCCTGTCCCATCCGCTTCCAAAATTCCCACCCGGGGCAATTCCAGATGATTCTCTTCCATCTCTTTGGAAATGCCCTGTTTCGGTGATCCCAGTGCTCTGCTGCCTCCAATCTCCTTGCCTTTCCCTTCCTGAAAAAACACATTAAAACCCCAGTTTGGGGAGTTTTTCCCTCTGCTGGGAGTGAACACCTTGCTGGAATTTTTCCATACCTGTGGGGATCGGGGTCCATCCTCTCCCACAAGGATTCTGTCTGGATCTGCTTTGCCACTGCTGTTCTTGCTGTTGGACCCAGCAAATTCCACGGGTTTGGATCTGGGTGGATCCAGCCCAGGTTCTCTCTCCAGTTCCCTCCCATTACCTGGCCTGGGGCTCCATCCCGGCAGGATTTCCATTAGGATCACTGCTCTGGGGAGGAATGGGCACGGCTGAGCCAGCAGCTCCCGGCGCTTCCTGAAGGATCCGCTTGGCTTTGGGAGCATGGAATCTCCTGTCGCCTGTCGTGGGGTAAAAGGGAGTCTAAGTTTGGATGTAGGGAGATCCCAGTTGAGTGGGGAAGGGTCATCGTGGACCCCAAACTGGGACATTTGGGCGTCTCCCTGTTACCTGTGGGGTGGCTTCTGCGCTTCCCCATGCCGGCGCTACCTGGGAGGGACAAGGAGCAGCCCCGAATTACCCCAGCTCCCCATTACTCCCACTCCTCTCATAGCACCTTATTCCCCTTCAGGCCTCAGCCGCCATTTTCCGCCTAAGCCTTCTACCCAGTCTGTCCAAACAGTATCCCCCAGCTCCCCCAAAGGTGCAAGAGCAACCCTCCCCAAGCCCTGCGGGCCTGAGGTGAAAATCGTGGCATTTCCGCCGATTTTCACCCCATTTTCCACCTCGGGGCATTCTCCCCACCGCTCCCCTCACGTTTTTCCTGCCTTTTCCCCGCCAGCGGGGCACGCCGGGAGTTGTAGTTCTCCCGCGCCGCTAAGCGAGACGCATCCGCAGAGGCTTTTGCGACAGCGGCTTTTGCGACGGCGGTGCTGTAAAGCGCGGGGTGTTGACAGCAGCCGGCGGAGCAGGAAGTGAGTGAGGATAAACCGGGATAAACCGGGATAACCGGGGTCAACCGCGATCGCCAGGATCGCCGGGACTGGGGACTGAGGGGAGGCGGAGAGCTGGGGTGTGCCGGTGCCTTGTGGGGTGCTCCGGGAGCGGGGAAAGGGGCGATTTGGCCTTGTGGGGTGCGGGCGGGGATGGGGCGGTGGGGCCTTGTGAGGGGCGGGGGGACACCGGGATTTCCTGGGGGGCTCTGAGGGCGGTTGGGGCATTAAGGGGGGCTCGGAGGGGCTCGCGGGAGGGTCGCAGGCTCAGCTCAAGGCCGGGGTCCCCTCGTGTTCTCCCGCAGCTCGGCCCGGCGGGACACGGAGCCATGAGTCGGGCGAGGAGGGTCCCGGGCCGGGGGGCCGCCATGGCCAGACAGGTGCGTGTGACCCCCGGGACCCCTGCTCTGGATCCCGGGGGGGCTCCCATCCTCTCCTCCATGGGCTCCCCCTCTTCCGGGGGTCTCCTCCTCTGGATCCGGGGGTGATCCCCTCCTCTGGATCCCGGGGTCCCCTCGCTCCCCGCTCAGCGCTGCCGTCTCCCCTCAGATGGGGCTGCTGGCGGATCCCGGCTCCGGGGACAGCCCCGGGGATGGCGGCGGTGATGGGGACGCGGCGCTGGAGGCTGAGCTGCTGCTGCTGCTGGGGGGCCGGGAGGCGCCGGAGGGCGGTGAACCGCCCGCGCCCCCCCAGCAAGGTAAATCCCCCTGCCCTGTCTGGACCCCCTGAAACCCCCCAAAGGGCTTTGTGACCCCCTGTTCTCCCTCAGCTCTGGCAACAGTCGAGGCCCTGGCCAAGCTCTGCCTCCGGGACTCCCGGAGGAGGAGGAGGAAGGGGAGGAAGGGGAGGAAGATCTGGAGAACGAGGAGGATCTGCTGGTGAGGGGGGCCAGGGGAGGTCCTGAGCCTGGAAAGGGGGATCCCTGCCCCAAGCAAGGGCTGATTCCCAGATTGCCTGAGCAGGCAGAGCTGCAGGAGGTGCTGGAGGAGGGGTCCGGGAGCACAGCCGCTGCAGAGACTCCACAGGTACAGCCCAGGTGATCCCAGGGTGGATCCTGGCCCCGGGCGATCCCAGGGTGGATCCCGGGGCGGTCCCGGTGATCCGGTGCTCCCGCTGTTCCCGCAGCAGCCCGCGGGTGCCGCGGCCCTGCTGGCGGAGCTGTCGGAGCGGGCGGAGCTCTACCGGGCAGCGCTCGGGAATGCAGCGAGGGAGGACGGGAACGGGGCCCGGCTCCGGCGCCTCCAGCGCGGCCTCAAGGTGAGTCCGAGCCCCTGAAACTGGGGCTTTGGTCGCTCTGGCCACACCCGATCCCTCTGCCCTTATAGCCCTTGGAATAACCTTGGGTTCATGCTGCTTTTCCCAGTTTTGGGCAGCTTGTCTCAATTCTGAGCCCTGTTTGATCCAGTTTTGCCTGAGTGTGGGTAGTTTTATCCTGTTTCTTCCAGTTCTGAGCTCAGTTTTATTTCGCTTTTCCCAGTTTCATTGCAGTGAGATTCCATTTCATTCCATTCACTTATTTCGTTCTATTCCATCTATTCTCTCCCATTCAGTTCTGAGCCCTGTGTTATCCCATTTTCTGACTGCAGATCCCTGTTTTACCCCGTTCTGCCCCCATTTCACCCCGTCCCTCTGGATTTTCACTGTTTCCCCCTTCCCCTTTGCCCCCAGACCCTGGAGCAGATGCTGGACTCCGTCCGCAGCGGGAAGCCGATCGACGAGGCTGAGATTCCCCCTCCAGTGGCTCTGGGGAAGGGGGGGGGAGCCCCTGGGCCACCACCTCCTGTGAGCCCTGAGCCCCCGGAGCAGCCCCCCGCCCCTCCCCAGGCGCCCCCAGCCCCAGAGCCCTGCCCAGACCCTGGCTCAGTGCCAGCACTGCGGGTTCAGCTCCAGGAGCTGCAGAAGGAAGCTCTGGCGGCCAAACGCCGCGGGGACATGGCCGTGGCCCTCGGGCACTTCAGGGCGGCTAAGGTACCCCCAGGACTCCCAGAATCCCCCCCAAATCCCTGTTTCTGGGCCCTGCTGTGTCACAGTTCCTGTTTTCCTGTGGTTTTCCAGAGGCTGGAGGCACAGCTGGAGGCGCTGGAGCAAGGCCGTGATCCACCAGCCCCAGGTGAGACCCCGATCCCGACAGAAAGAGTTTGAGCCCCCAGGTTTTTGAGGCCAGAATTCCTGGGATTTGGGTCATAAAATTCCCAGGATTTTGGGGCTGAAATTCCCAGGGTTTTGGGGCTGGAATTCCCAGATTTTGGGCAGAAATTCCCAGGATTTGGGGGTCCTGCAGGTGTGGTGGGATCTGACTGCTCCCTTCCTGCAGATCCACAGCCAGAGCAGCCGAAGGCTCCGCTCCCGAGGGATTCGCCCCCGAGAGATCCACCGGCCACCAGCCCAGCCCCTCCCGCCACAGGTGAGCTCTGGTCACTCCCTGGGGAGGGGGAGCAGGGAGGGAAGGGGGCACTGTTGGGATTTCCCTCTGTTCTGCCCCAGGGGCGCCGCGGGACGTGCGGGAGGCGCTGGAGCAGCGCATGGAGCGGTACCGGGCGGCCGCGGCCCAGGCGCAGCTCGGCGGGGACGCGCGCAAGGCACGCATGCACGAGAGGATTGTCAAGGTGGGGGAGCTGCACCCCAGAACAGTGACCCCAGCACCACAACGGTGACCTCAGACCCAGGACAATGATCCCAATCCCAGAACTGTGATCCCAGTCCCAGAATGGTGACCTCAGTCCCAGAGCAGTGATCCCAATCCCAAACCAGTGATTCCAGTCCAGGCACAGCGATCCCAGTCCTGCCCTGGGGGGAACCCCGTCCTGGTGTGGGTGCTGGCAATCCCAGAGCAGTCATCTGGGGCCACCATGATGATCCCAGTCTGGCCCCAGTGCTCTCAGTCCCCCTGTGGTGCCCCCTGACGCCCCTGTGCCCCCCTAGCAATACCAGGCTGCCATCCGTGCCCACAGCGCCGGCAAAGCCGTGGACCTCTCGGAGCTGCCGGTTCCCCCAGGTACAGTCCACCTTCCTAACCCATGGGGGGGACCCTGGGGCTGGGGGGCTCCCATTCCCACCAGGATTCCCCCCTTTCCCAGGCTTCCCCCCAATCCAGGGCACGGAGATCCCATCTGAGCCAAGCATTTCTGGGATGCTGGAGGCGGCCTTGAGGCTAGCAGGGCCAGAGCGCGAGGAGGAAGAGGAGGAGGAGGAGGAAGAGGGGGACAGCAAGGCGGCCAAGGTGGGACTTGCGGGTGCAGGGAGTTTACTGGGGGACAGGACCCCGGGTGGAACATTCCCAGTGATTCTTCCCAACATTGGAAACTCCAGGTGCAGCCCCCTCCTCCCAAGCAGCCGCTGCCGCCCCCCCGGAATCCCCAGCCGTCTCCCAAACCCTCTGGAAAAGGTACAGGAGGGGCTGGGGGCGGGCAGGGCGGGCCGGGGCTGGCGGGCTGAGCCCCCTGCCCCTCTCCCCTCCCAGCCCAGCAGCAGCTGGAGTTCCTGGAGCTGCGGCGGCGGCAGCTGGCACAGGCCGCGCTCCGCGCCAAGCGCCGCAATGACCTGGAGGGCGCCAAGCTGCTGCTGCGCCGCGCCAAGGGCGTCGAGGGGCTCCTGGGGGCTGCCCGAGGGGGGCTCCCCGTGGACATCGCGCAGGTCAGGGGGCGGCGGGGCCCAGGGTCCCTTTGGGGGTCACTCCTGGGTCACCTCAGGGGTCTCCTGTGTCCCCTCGGGGATCTCTCTCACTCCTGTGTCCCCTTGGGGGTCTCACTCCTGTGTCCCCTCGGGGCTCTCACCCCTGGGTCCCCTCGGGGTCTCACTCCCAAAGCCCCACCCCATCCCAAACCCCTGTCACAGGTCCCTGAGGTGCCCCTGGATGGGGCTGAGTTCGAGCTGGGGCCAGGCCGGGGTGGTCCCTTGGCTCCTGAGGCCGCCAAGACCTTCCTGCAGCTGGCAGGGGCCCTGAGGAGGCAGCACCAGGTGAGGGGGGAACCCCAAACATGGGGGACCACCAAAAAAGGGGGGGCAACCCCAAAAAAGAGGATACTATCCCAAAAACCAGGGGAGTATCCCCAAGAATTGAGGGGACTGGGGGAGCGCCCCAAAGAGTGGGGCTCCAGGATATTAGATGGATGTGGAAAACTTTCTTCTCTTTCTCCTTTTTCCTTCTTGTCCCTCTTCCCTGTCTCCTTTTTCCTTATTTTTCTTCTTTTTGTCCCTTATTTCTCTTGCCTTTTTCTTTTCTCCTTTTTATTTTTCTCTTTTTCCTTTTCTCTTTCTTTCCTTTTGTCTCCTTTTCCTTATTTTTTTTTCTGCCTCCTCCCTTATTCCTCCTCCTCCCGTCCCTGTTGCCCCCCCAGATGTGTCTCACCTATTCCCGACAATTCGCTCAGCTGGGGAACATCTCCGAGACTACCAGGTGAGGGACAGGCGGGGGGAAGGGAGGAGGAGGCTGATCCTGGGGGATGGTGGGTCACCTGTCCAGGTGTGTCCTCCCAGGTGCGAGGCACTGGCCGAGGAATGCCGGCGGCACATGGAGACCCTCCGGAGGGAGCACAGCCGGGGGGCGCCACCCCCCAAGCCCCGCTACGAGCAGAGAACCTTCAGCGTCATAAAGTGAGGGGGGGGCCTCACCTGGGGGTTGGGGAGCACCTGGGGCGGGGGTGGCACAGCTGGGTGGGGGGCTTTAATTCCCATCCTCTCCCCTGCAGGATGTTCCCAGAGCTGAGCAGCAGCGACCTGGAGCTGGGAATAGAGAGAGGGATTGGCTTCCCAGTGCCCGCAGGTGAGAGACGGGGGGAACTGGGAGGAGCTGGGAGGAGCTGGGAGCGTGGCCTGGGTGGGCACACACCCACTGGCCTGCGTCCCCACCCAGGTGTGGCCCCCGGCGACCTGGACACCTTCGTGCGCTTCGAGTTCCCCCACCCCAGTGCGGTGAGCAGAGCCCCAGTGCCCCCCCACCCCGTGCCCCCTGCACTGTGTCCCCTGCGACGCCCCCATATTGTCCCTGACCCCCACCCGCAGGAGGAGGCGCAGCGGGACAAGACCAACGTCGTCAAAAACACGGATTGTCCCGGTAAATCCTGGGAAGGGGCAGAATGTGGGGTGGCGCTGGGATGTCCCCGGGATGTCCCCGGGGCTTGTCGCCGACTCTCCGCCTCCTCCCCAGAATTCCGGGCGCGGTTCCGGCTGCGGCTGCTGCGGGGGCACCGCGGGTTGCGGAGGCTCCTGAGCTCCCGCGGGATCAAGTTCGAGGTGACCCAGAAAGGGTACGGGGCCAATCTGGGGAGAGGGAGGAGGGAATAATGTGGGAAACCTCGCGGAAAAGCCCGTAGGAAATAACTAGGGGAATGACATGGAAAATGTGGAAGATGCAGAGGATAGGAAAAGTGGCATAGGAAACGTGGAAAGTACAGAAAACAGGGAAAGCGGCACAGGAATTGTGAAAAACACAATTGGAAATACACAGCATATGGAAAGTAACACAGAAAATACATAAAATAGCACAGGAAAGAGCAAATACAGAGAACACGAGCTGGAAAATGCGCATGTATCCGGGTAAAGAGGTGCCAGAGGGGCTGGAAGGTGGCTCTAGAGTCCACGATTCCCGATTTCTTGGGGATGTTGGTGGGACAGGGACTGGTTTCCCCCCCTGCTGTCGGGATCGCGGCTGGGTCCCGGCGATCCCGACCCTCGGCCTGACCCACAGGGGGCTGTTCCGGCCGGAGCGGGCTTTGGGCTCGGCGCAGCTGCGGCTCGAGGGGCTGGAAGGGGCGTGCGAGCTGCGGGAGCAGCTGGAGGTGAGGGGGACCCGCTTCCCTGGCATTGCCGGGGCTCCCCGGTGCGCCTCTCCCTCGGCCCCGCGCTCCCCGGGCCACTCATTCCCGGGACATTCCCAACCCCACATTCCCGCCGTTCCCCACCGTTCCCGTTCCCGTTCCGTGCTTGCAGCTGCTGGACGGGCGCCGCCGCACGGGCGGGCGGCTCGAGGTGTGGGTGCGGATCCGGGAGCCCCTGGGCGCGCAGCGGCAGCTGGAGCCGCGCTCCGAGCGCTGGCTGGTGCTGGAGCCGCGAGCCGAGGCCACGGTGAGTGCCGGGACCGCGCCGGGACCGCGCCGGGACCCCGGGGCGGATCAGTCCGGGCTAACCCCGAGCTCCTCCCGCTCAGGTCCCCGTTCCCAAACCGACCGTGGCGGCCCCCAAGGACGGGAACAACAGGTGAGGGCTGGCGGAGGCCGGGGAACGCGGAATACCGGGATTCCAGGGGGAGAATTGGGGTGGGAATGGGGCTGGGAATTGGGGCTGGGGATCTCTGGGACCCTTCAGGGCCCCCCATTCCCCTCCTCCAATGTCCCGGAGCCACTCTGGGTTTTTTGGAAGTCTCCCCCGCGTTTTTGTCACGTCCCCCCTGTCCTCCCCGATCCCTTTTCCCAGATCCGTCCCGACCTTCCCGAGCCTCAACCTGCTGCAGTTTGACCGGGAGCGCCTGGAGCGGAAGGTGAGGGGGCGGTGGCGGCTTTGGGGGAGCCCGGGGATCCCCCGGGGATGCCCCTGACCCCCCGTTTCTCCGCTCCCCACCGCCCCAGATGGTGCCGTTCGGCCGCGCCGGGCGCCCGGTGCCCCCCGAGCTGCGGCAGCAGCACCAGGAGCTGCTCCGGCGCATCCAGGGGCTGCGGACACGGCTGCAGGGGGGGGACCCCCACTTCCGCACGGGTGAGAGGGGGCTTGGGCTGCGCTGAGACCCAAGATCCACTTTTACCGTCGTTTTTCCCTGGTGTACCGCGGTTTTTCCCCTCGCAGAGTACGCGGAGCACCTGGAGCGCCACCTGCGGCTCTACACGGAAGCCGCGCGGCGCCTCGGCACGCAGGGAGAGCGGGTGAGCCCGGAGCGAGGAGCCCCGAGCCGGGGGGGCACCCTCAGACCCTGCTCAACACTCCCAAATCCTGATATCCCGCCCCAGAAATTCTGGGACCCCAGATCTTGGCACTTCACAATTCCTGGTTCCCTCTAAATTCCTGCTGCGGCCCCCACGTCCTGCTGTTCACCAAACCTGATGTCCCCCCGAAATTCCTTGTTCCCCAACAAACCCTCCTGCAGCCCCTCAAATCCTGGTTCCCCCTCTCGAAATCCTGGGCTTCCCCAAACCTTGGAGACTCCCAGCTCTGGTGACACCGCCCCAATTCTTGATGCCCTCACAATTTGTGTTCCCGTCCCCCCAATTCCTGTTTCCTCCCCACCCTGGTGACCCCCAAATTCCTGATATGACCCTCAAACCCCAGGTGCCCCCCCCCCCAACCCTGATGTCCCCTTATTCTTGCTGTTCCCCCAACCCTGTGGGTGCTGTTTTGGGGTCCCACTGATTCCCCCCCACAGGAGGCGGCCAAGGAGGCTCTGTACAAGCGAAACCTGGTGGAGAGTGAGGTGAGGACCCCGGGGGGGATGGAATTTGGGGGTCCCCCGGCCCTCCCTGCCCCCCTCACCCCTCCCTTACTGCCCTCTTCTCTTCCAGCTCCAAAAGCTCCGTGGATGAGTCCCGGGGCTGGGACCACGTGGGGTTCTGGGGAGGCTCAGAGGATGCCTCCCCCTGCTTTGGGGGGGCTCTGGGAACACCCCCCCCGTGCCCACTGTGACAATCACAGGGATCAGAGCTGCTACATCCCCCACCCCCAGGGGTGACACTGCCCCCCTCCCCAATAACAGGGTGATTCCAATCCCCCCAATGACAGGGTGACAGGTGGCACTGACCCCCCAATGACAGGGTGATTCCAATCCCCCCAAGGACAGGGTGACACTGCCCCCCTCCCCAGTGACAGGGTGGCACTGACCCTTCCCCGTCTGGGTCCGCGTGTCCCCCCAAGCACTTTTTCCCCACCCCCCGCGTCCCCCCCACCAAAGCGGATCTCCCCCAAGTGCCTGTAGGGGAGGGGCTGTTCCGGACGGTCTCACAAATTATAAAGTTTTTAAGAAGGAAAGCGCGGATTTTGGTGACTCTTGGTGCCCCCCATCCCCATCGCGTCCCCGAGGTGTCAATCTGGGGAACGGCCCTGCCCACTCCCGCCCCCGCCGCTGCCTCGTCTCCACGGCAACCCCGCCAGAACGGACGGGCGCGGGCCGCAGCCAATCACATTGCGGCTGCCGGGCTGCCATTGGTCGCACTGCCGCATGGGGGCGGGAGGCGCTACGGATTGACGGGTGGTCCAGGCAATAAGATGCGCGGGCTGTGCGCCAGCAGCCACTGGGAGTGCGGGGTGGGCGGGGCGACGGCGGCGTGCGGCGCGCCGGAAGCAGCCGGTCCGGGAAAATGGCGCCGAGCTCGAAAGCGGAGCGGGGCGGCCCCGGGGGTAAACGGGGGGCGGCGGGGGGAGCTGGGGCCGGGGCCACAGCCCGAGGCTGCCGAGAGCACCTCGTGAGGCAGCTCGACCGCGCCCGGGTGAGCGGGGGCGGCTGAGGGGACGGTGGGGGGCTGAGGGAGGGGGTTCTGAGGGGCCCTGAAGTGGGACGTGAGGGGTTTCTGTGAGGGGACCCTGAGGGAGGGATGGGGGAGGCTGAGGGGACACCGATCTGGGACATGGCCGAGGGCCCTGCAGGACGAAGGGCCGACTCTGAGGAGGCCCTGAGGGGGTTGCCGACATGGTGGAGAGTTTTTGAGGGTGCCCTGAGCAGGGGGTATCCTATGTGGGGGGCTGAGCGGTTGGAGGTGCGGGGGAAGCCCTGGTCTGAGGGGTGTTCTCTTAGGGGCTGCGGGGGGCCATGTGGGACCCCCGGCTGCGGGGGGTGTTGGGGGTTCGGGGACCCCTGACCCGCCAGTGGCCCCAGCTCAGCTCTGCCCTGGCTTTTGGGGGGTGTTGGGAGATTTTGGGGGGGTTAGGGTGGTTCGGGGGCCCCTGACCCCCCTGTGCCTCCCCAGCTCGGTGGGCAGCTCCTCCTGGCTCTGAGGGTCTGTGGGGAGGGTTGGGGGGGGCCCTGACCCTCCCGTGCCCCCCCAGCTCAGCTCTCCTCCCACCTGGGGGAACTGTTGGGGGGGTCCCTGACCCCCCCGTGCCTCCCAGCTCAGTGGGCAGCTCTCCCCCCGGCTGTTCCGGAAGCTTCCGCCGCGCGCCTGCGTCAGCCTCAAGAGCATCGTGGACGACGAGTTTCTGTGGGCAGGGTGAGGGGGGGACCCCAACTCTGCGGGGGGACCCCCGCTGTGTGTGCTCCACTCGTTCCTGTGTCCCCGCCTACCCTACCCATTGTCCTCCCATTCTGTGTGTCCCCTCGTCATCTCCGTGTCCCCATCTTCGTGTCCCCCCAGCCACATCTTCCTGGGCTTCTCCAAGTGTGGCCGCTACGTCCTGTCCTACACCAGAAGCTCTGGGGACGACGACTTCTCCTTCTACCTGTACCACCTGTACTGGTGGGAGTTCAACGTGCACAGCAAGATGCGCCTGGTAGGGGACACCGGGACACCTGAGGACACTCAGGGACACTTGGGGACACCCGGGGACACCCAGAGACACCCCACGGACACCCAGGAACATCCAGGGACACTCAGGGACACCCCAGGGACCCCCCTGGGGACTCTCTGCCCCTCCTGCCCCCCCCAGGTGCGCCAGGTGCGGCTGTTCCAGGACGAGGAGATTTACAGTGACCTGTACCTGATCGTGTGCGAGTGGCCGGGGGACAGTGACAAGGTCATCGTCTTCGGCTTCAAGTGGGTGGCACCCAGGACCCCCCAGTGTCCCTTTGGAGCCCCGGTGACCCCGCTGTCCCCCCCTGTGCCCCCAGCACGCTGCAGGTGAACATGATGCTGATGAGTGACGAGAATCACCGGGACGTGTACGTGAGCGCGGTGGCCATGCCCCCGCCGTGGCACTGCCGCGCCTGCCGCCGGGCCCCCGAGCCCCCCGGTGAGCCCTGAGACCCCCCGAGCCCCCCGATGAGCCCTGAGACCCCCGAGCCCCAGAGCCCCCGATGAGCCCTGAGAGCCCCCCGGTGAGACCCCAGCCTCCTGAGAGCCCCTGAGCCCCCTGAGAGCCCCCCAGTGAGACCCCAGCGAGCCCCCTGAGCCCCTGGGAGCTGCTCAGGGTGTTTTGGGGGAGCCATCTGGGGGCTCCCCGCTCTGGGGCGCCCCCCCTGACCCCCACCTGCCCCCAGGGGAGGCCCCCTCCGCCTGCCTGCGGCACGGCTTCCTGCTGCACACCAAGTTCCAGGTGGTGTACCCGTTCCCCACCTTCCAGCCCGCCTTCCAGCTGCGCAAGGACCACGTCGTGCTGCTCAACACCAGCTTCTCCCTCGTGGCCTGCGCCATCACCGTGCACCCCGCGGGTACCCCAGAAACCCCCTGCCCTTCAGCAGCTCCCAGAGCCCTCAGAGCTCCTTGGGAAGCCCTGGGACCCCTGTGGGACCCCCCAGGCCCCCCTGACCCCTGCACCCCCCGCAGGCGACAGCAGCTCCCAGCAGATCCTCTACGAGCGCCGGAACCTTCCAGGTCCCGCCCGGAGGGGGGAAAGTGCCCCCCCAGCACTCCCTGAGGAGCTGGAGGGGGCTGGGGGCGCCCCCGGCCGCCCAGCACCCCCCAGGGCCCCCCCAAACCCCAGACCTGCCCCCTGCGCCCCCCTCCCCGGCCGTGGCCAAGGCCAAGGAGTTCGTGGCTGACCTGTTCCGGAGGGCTCAGGCCGCGGGGGGAGGGCCTGGGGGGGCTCACGGGGAGGGGGGCGATGACCCCCGCCCTCCCCCTGCGGGCCGCCCCCCGAGACCCCCCCTGCACTGCCCGGCAGCCCCCCAGGGGAGCCACAGCCCCCCGGGAGCTGCCCCGAGCCCGGCTACGTCAACTACACCAAGCTGCGCTACGTGCTGGAGCCCGGGGAGCCCCCCGAGGGTGAGTGGGGCCCCCCAGGGGAAATGGGCTCCCCCCACTGCTGGGGGGCGCCCCTGAGCCCCAACCCCCCCCCCAGAGCTGGAGGATGATAAGATCTCGCTGCCCTTCGTGGTGACCGACCTGAGCGGCCGCAGCCTGAGGCTGCTGCAGGACCGAGCCACGGCCCAGGTGCGGCTGGGGGGCCACAGGGCAGCCCTGGGGGGGCCCCGAGACCCACAGGGCACCCCCAGGGGGCGGGCAGAGCCCCGGTGACCCCCGCCCACCCCCAGGGGCAGTACCTGACAGTGGAGCAGCTGACGCTGGATTTTGAGTATGTCATTAACGAGGTGATTCGCAACGACGCCGCCTGGTCCCGCCAGTTCTGCTCCTTCAGCGACTATGACATCGTCATCCTGGAGGTGCTGGGACCCCTAAACCCCCAGAACCCCGGGGTGCCCCAGATTC
Source organism: Muscicapa striata striata (assembly GCA_030060385.1). NCBI lineage: Eukaryota > Metazoa > Chordata > Aves > Passeriformes > Muscicapidae > Muscicapa > Muscicapa striata. Next base: position 26,641 of record JAREIS010000894.1, read on the forward strand.
CCAGTGCCCCCCCTCCCCACCAGCTGTGCCCTGTGTCACTCCTCTGCAACCCAAAGGTCCGGGACACCCCAGCACCCCTGGGACACCCAAAAAACCTGTTCGGGACTTGCCCAGACCCCCAGGGGACCTCCTGAATGGGGGGATCCCCCTCACCCCTTCCTGCACCCCCAGGTGTGCCCGGAGACCAACCAGGTGGTGATCAACATCGGGCTGCTGCTGCTGGCCTTCCCCTCCCCTGACGAGGAGGGGCAGCTCCGGTGAGAGGGGTCAGGGGGTCCTGAAGCCCCTTCAGAGCCCCTCCGGTGCTGACCCCCCCTCCCCAGCCCCAGGACGTACCACACGAGCCTCAAGGTCGCCTGGGACCTCAACAGCGGCACCTTCACCACGGTGGATGTCGGGGACCTCACCGAGGTCAAGGGCCAGACCAGGTGAGAGGAAGGGATTTTGGGGTGTTCTGAGCAGCTGGGAGGGGCCTTAGGGGAGCTGGGGGGGATCTGGGGAACGTGCAGGGAGGTTTGGAGAGCTGGGGTGGATTTGGGGGGAGCCGTGGCTGATTTTGGTGTCTTGAGGAGCATCTGGAGGTTGTGGGGGGTGATTTTGGTGCCCTGGGGGTGATTTGTGGCACTCAGGTGGGTTGGGGGGGCTGGTTCCATTCTGGGGCGCCGGTTGAAGCCCCCTGGAGCAGTTTGTGGGAATGGAGGGGCTCGAGGACCCTCCCCAAATCTGCCATGACCCCCCCGAGCCTCCCCCAAACCTCCCCCAGCCCCCCTTAGGCAGCGGCTGCACTGGGGGTGCCCCAAGCGCTGCAGGGACCCCAGGGTCCCTCTGGGGGGGCCCGGGGTGCCGTGGGGGGGCCCGGGGGCGCCCCCAGCCCCCCCAACGTGCCGTGGCAGTGGCAGCGTGTGGAGCTCGTACCGCAAGGGCTGCGTGGACACGGTGATGCGCTGGCTCGTCCCCGAGGGGCCCGGCCGCGGCGTGCACAGGATGACCAACGAGGCCCTGCACAAGGGTGGGTGGGCTTGGGGGGGCTGGGGGCGGCCTGGGGAGGGGCCGGGGGGGTTCCTGGGGCAGTCCAAGGGTGGGGGCGGGGGGAATCTGAGAGCTCCCAGGGGGACTGGGGGAGTTTGGGGATGTTCTGGGAGGGTCCGGGATGAGTTGGGGGGGGTCGTGCCTGGCTTTGAGGGTCTCCTCCCGCCCCCCCCAGGCTGTTCCCTGAAGGTTCTGGCGGACAACGAGCGCTACACCTGGATCGTGCTGTGACACCTGGACCGTGCTGTGACACCGGGATCCCCCTGGATCTGCTCTGGACATGGACACAGACCCAAGCCCCCTGTTCGGGGCCAGTTGGTTTCTTCTTTTTTTGATTTTTTTTTGGTTTTGTTTTTTTGTTTTTGTTTTTTTCTCTTTTTGCCATTCAGTGTTTTATCAGGGGTGGGGAAGGGTTGCCCAGACCTCCAACCCCCTCTCCAAATAAAATTTCCATTTCCACATTTTGGCACTTTTGATTCCCGGGGATTCGGGGCTCGTTCTGGGGTTTTGGGCAGGGCTTTGGGTGAATCCCTCCCTGCACTTTGGGTCGAGCCCCGTGTGCCGCGGGTGACTCCGGGATTCGCCCCCGGCGCAGGCAGGGCCGGGCAAACACCGCAGTTGGTTTTTATTCCTTTTACAAAGAAGCTACAAAAGGTAAAAAACAGCGTCTGCAAGGAGGGGGAGGGGCAAGGGGCGCGCGGGGGGGCGGGGAAACCCCAACCCATCCCCGGAACCCCCCCCCAAATTCCAGGTTTGGCTTAATTTCCACACAGGCGGCCACGGACACGGCCCCTCCCCCCGGGGGGGCACAAAGCACAAAATGATCGAAAACGCCAAAATCTAATACGGGGGGGAGAGGCGAAGCGCGGGGGGTCGGGGGGGCCCCGACATGCGGGGGGAGGGGAGGGGGCATAAGGCAGCGGGGGAGGGGGGTTGGCACTGGGGGAGGGGGCAGCGGCCAGGGGTCCCCGCGGGCTTTGTCATCTCCCCCCCCCACCCCCGGCTCCCTTTCCTCCCCCCCAAAGGACCCCGCACCCCCCGGGGGCGGGGGCCATCCCCAAGTCCTGCGGGTCCCTTTCCCCCCCCCGGGGGGGCCGGGGGGCTTTGGCACGGTCCCGGCGTCGCTTAAGGCACATTGTCCCCCCCGGGGGGGCGCGGGGGGGCTCAGCTCGAGGGCAGGGCCTGCACGAAGAGCCCGCGGGGGTCGGCGCGGGGCAGCTTGGCCGGGGGGGGCTCCAGGGGGGGCTCCAGGGCATCGGGGGGCCCCTCACCGCCCCCCAGCCCCAGCTCTGCCGGCAGCTCTTCATCACTCTCCTCCTCCTCCTCCTCCTCCTCGTCTGGGGGGGAACAGGATGGGATGATGCTCCCAGTGCCCCCTCCTCACAACCAACCAGTGTGGGGGGGGGCTGCCATCAGCAGGTTCCAGAATTGACCCTCCCAATTAACACCCCACCCCACAATTAACCCCGGCTCAGAATTAACCCCTCCCCACCCAGAACCACCCCCAGAGTGAGAGGCGGGGGGGCGTGAAGGGATGGGGGGGCTCACTCACCTTTGTCAGGGTCCTGCGAGTTCAGGGAGCTGGTCAGGTTAGCAAACTGCAGGGAGGAAAGGAGGGGGGGTCACCTCTGGGGATGTCTGGGGGGGGGCTGGGGATCATCCCCCAAAACATCCCCCTGCACACCTCTGAAAGGCCCCCCCACACCCACAACAGCGATGGACTCTGAGCTGCTCCCCAAGGGGACAGAGGTGAGGCCTGAGCCCCCCCAAACCTCCCCTGGCCCCCCCGGCGACCCCCACGCCCACCTCGCCCATGACAGCGATGGGGCAGGTGCCGCGGGCCCGCGCCACGCGCTGCTCCACCAGGTAGTACATGTACTCGTCGTAGAGCAGCCGGATCAGGTGGAAGGAGCCGAAGCTGGCGGCGCTGCGCAGGGTCAGGTCCCGGATCACCATGGAGCTGCGGGGGCACGGGGGGTCAGGGGGCAGCAGGGATGGTCGGGGTGGGGGGTCGGTGTGTCTGTGGGATTTGGGGACCCCTCACCTGTAGAAGGACCACTTGAGCAGGAAGAGCTTGGCGGCGCGGGGCAGCCCGGGCGTGCCCAGGTGTGGGCGCAGGACGCGGCCCACCACGGCGTCCAGCCAGGCTGCCCACTGCTCTAGAGAGTGCTGCTGCCCCAGCGTGGCCTTGAAATCCTGCTCCAGGCGCTGCACCACCCGCGCCTCGCAGCGGCACACCCAGGCCGCCTGCTCCTGCGGGGCGGGACACGCGCTGGGACCGGCTGCGACCCCCGGCCCGCCCCCGGCCCGGCCCAGCCAGGGCGGGATCCGGGAGGGGCCGCTGGATCGGGGACAGACCCCCAGCCCTGGGACAGACCCCAGCCCTGGGACAGACCCCCAGCCCCTGGGACAGACCCCAGCCCTGGGACAGACCCCAGCCTTGGGACAGACCCCCAGCCCCTGGGACAGACCTCCAGCCTTGGGACAGACCCCCAGCCCCTGGGACAGACCCCAGCCCTGGGGACAGCCCGGGCTCAGCTGCCCCAGCCCCGTTTGGGCTCCCCCGCACCTGGACATTGGCAAAGTCGACGCGGTTGAGGTCGCTGAGCATCTGGCTGATCTGGGCCGTGTTCTGCAGCACGGCCCGCGCCGCCTGCGCCAGGTGGTTCAGGGACGTGTAGCGCCGCAGGGTCTGCGCGAAGGCGCCGGCTGCCGCCGCCTGCGGGGCAGCTGCGGGCTCGGGGGGGCACTGGGCACCCTCAGCACCCCCCAGAGCCCAGGCAACCCCACCCCGGCCCCCCAAAAATTCAGCATGACCCCCAAACCCCAATGCTGAGACTCTCAACCCCTCCACAGACCCACTGTGCTCCCTAGTTTCTCCCTCCCAGATCCCTCAAACCCCTCTGCAAGACCCTTAACGCCCCCTGAAGTTCCCCAGGGCCCCCAGAGTTCCCCAGGGCCCCCCAGAGCCCACCTTGACTCGGACCATCTCCTCGGGCATGCTGACCATGGCATTCCCCAACCAGCTCTCCAGGCTCTTGGCGAAGTTCCGGATCGCCTGGGTCAAGGCACCTGAAAAGGGGAGGCAAAAGAGAGAGTGGGGGCACGGGGGGGCTCATCTGGGGGCCTTTGAGGGGCCCCAAGGAACTTCGGGGGGTGCGGGTGAGGGTTTGGAGGTGTGGATTCTCCTTGGAAGCGTTTGAGGAAAGCTGAATGCTGCGGGAGGCCGTCTGGGGGCTGTGCCAGGTTAGGGAGGTTCTTTGGGGGTTTAGGGGGTTCTGGGGGCTTTGGGGGATTTGGGGGCTCACTGGGGATGGGGCGCAGCACGTCGGGCACCAGGATCTCCACCAGCCCCTGGTACAGGGCGTGGTCGCAGTCGCGCACCCAGCGCAGCACGGGCTCGTGCCGGGCCAGCAGCAGCAGCCGCCGCCGGGGCAGGCGCCGCTCCGCCTCCTCCTGCCTGCAGAACGGGGGGGCCGGGGTCACCCCAAAACCTGGGGGGACCCCCTGCAGCCCCACAGCACCCCTACATTCCACCCCAGCTGCCCCAAAGCCATATGCCGGGGTCTCAGACATGGTGTGCCGGGAGGAATGCCCACGTCCTCAGCACTCCCACACCAGCGGGACCCCCAAATCCTGCTGTCCCCCCATGTCCCCCAGCGCCCCCCGGCCCGAGGAACCCCCGCCTGATCCCTTCACTCACGCCTCGGTCTCGCCGCTGCAGCGCCAGAAGCTTTTCCAAAGCATCTCCACCAGCGAGAACTGGAGGTTGATCATCACATCCACGATGGCCTTCGGGGGGCACAGCGCGGTCAGGGGGGCCCCCGGGCGTGGGGAGGGGGCGGTTTTGGGGTGCGGGGGGGCTCCTACCTCGCAGTGCTCCCGGTAGAGCTGCTGGAACGTGCGCAGGTCCTCGGGCCCCGCGCCCTCGGGGAGCCCCTTCCCCTGCACGTTGATCTCGGGGAACTCCGGCAGCGTGCGGGAGGCGTCTGCGGGGATCGGGGGGTCAGGGCGGCTCCCCGAGATCGGGGAGAGGTTCTTGGGGTGCACAGCTGTGGGGGGGTGCTCACCCAGGAACTGCTGGTACTGCTGCACCTGGGCGCTGATATCGGGGACGCCGGGAGGGGCCGGCGCTGAGGACACCCCGTTGGTGACACCCCCCTCCATCTTCTGCACGGGTTTGAGGCTGTGGGAGGCGGGAAAGGGCGGGGATCAGCGGGGTTTGGGGGGATGGCAGAGAGGGGTTGAGGGCGCCCCTCACCGCTGTTTCTGGGCGAAGGGCTGCTGGCGCATGGCCAGGTGCTGCTGGTCCTCCACGAGCCGCAGCAGTGGCGACCCCGCCTTGATGCGCAGCCCGTAGTAGTGGTACTTGGAGTTCCCCCTGGAAAACGGGAGGGAAATCCGGGGCGATTTCGGGGGGGCCGGGTCCCCCCTGGGCAGCTTGGGGGTCTCCCTTGGACGGGGTTCTCCCTCAGAGCTGCGGCGGCTTCGCTCCCCGCGGCACTTGAGGCGCCTTTTGGGGGCAGTTTGGGGGTTTTTGGGGGCTGACCTGGTGCCGAGGCGCCGCGTGCGCAGCCCCATGAACACGGAGCGGATGAGCTTCCCGAAGGAGGCGGCGTTGACGGGCTCCAGCTTGTGGCCCTGGCAGTGCAGCAGGTAGTGGCAGTACAGCGCGCTGCGGGGCAGGCTCACTCCCTCGGCCGTCTCGTAGTTGTCCAGCAGCCACTGCACCTGCGAGGGGCACACGGGGGGTCATCCGCGCCCCAAAAGAGCCCCCGACCCCTCTCCTCCCTCCTGCGCCCCGCCCCCAGCGCCACACCCAGCCCGGAGCCCCTTTCCCCGCGGGTTTGAAATCCGGATGGTTGTGAGGAGTCCCGGGTGCTGTTCGTGGGGAAGGGATGGCCCAAAGCTCCCAGTTTCCTTCCCAAAATATTACTACTTCCCTCATGCATATCTATTTTCCCCAAAAAACCTCCTATTCCACCCCCAAATATTTTTCCCAAACCTCTTTTCTTTCTCCAAAGGGGATCTCCCCCACAATTTCTCATTTTGCCCGAGCTCTCCCATTAACCACCAATCCTCCTTATTTCTCCTTCCTATATGGCCACTTCCCCTCTCCCAAACCTCCTCAATTTCCCCCAAACCTCCTGAATCCCCCCCAAACCTCTAAGGCAAAGCCCCCGGCCCCCCACCCGGATAGAGCCTTGTCCCCTCCTCTCCCCCCCGTCCCCCCCAGACCCCGGGGTCCCCCCGGTTCGGGTCTCACCGTGGCGGGGGAGGCGCGGGTGGTGTGAGCGTAGGCAGCGCCACCCCCGCCCATGTACCCCCCCTGGATGACGTAGGTGCCCCCGCCGGGGGTCCCGGGGGTCCCGCTGCCGCTCTGGGGGGGGGCGGGGGGGCTCCCCAAAATCTGTCCCCCGGCCACGTACATGGGCACGGGGGCGCTGGCGGGGGGGGCCTGCGAGCTGGCCGGGGGAGGGGGCGGGGGGGGACTGGGCTGCACCGCAGCCCCCCCGGCCCCCTCGAAGTAGCCCCCCGAGTTCTGCCCGAACAGCGGCGTCTCGGCGAACGGGAACGAGCCTGAGCGGCTGCGGGGGGAAAGCACAGGACGGGGAGGGGGAAAGGGGGGGGTCAGACAGCCCTGGAGACCCCCCCAAGGGGCTGCGGGGATGGGGGCCGTGGGTGGGGGGCACTCACATGGCGCCGGGGGGGTACGAGCCGTCCCCCTCCTCCACGTAGGACACGGGGGTGGGGAACACGTGCTGCACGGGGGGCAGCTGCTGCACCTGGGGGGGACACACACAGCGGGGGGGTCAGCGGGGGGCACCCCCCAACACCCCCCGTCCCCCCCGAACGGCCCCCGCTCACCTCCTGCGGGGTGCCGGGCTTGGGGGCGGCCGTGGCGCTGGGGGCTGGGGAGCGCTGGGGGCACAGGGGGGCACCCCCGGTTCAGCTCGCGGGGCGCTTGGCAGCCCCGGTTTAACCCTTCTCAGCACCGCCTGAACCCGCTTCAGACCCACTCCGGCCCAGCCCACCCCATTTCCCTCTCGTTTCATTCCAATTCTTGCCCTTCTCATCCCATTTTGCCCCATTCCACCCCAGCTTTATCCCAAACTTACCCCAATTCACCCTATCACCCCGTTCCAGCCCCATTCCAAAATCATTTTAACTCCACTCCCGCCTCATTTTGCCCCGTTTCTGTCCATTTTGGGCAACTTCAGCAAAATGTTACCCCCTTCCAGCCCATTTGAACCACATTTCGCCCCACTCCAGTCCCAATTTCGCCCCATTTCTCCCCTGTTTTTCGCACCTGCTGCGCCCCCGGGCTGGGCCCGGGCTGGGGGGCCGCGGGGGGGGCGGGGCTGCCCTCGGCGCCCTCCGGGGGCCGCAGCCCCTCTGCTTTGGGGACAAAAACGGCACATTCGGGTCAGACTTGGTGCTCTCCCCAGCTCCGGGGTCGCCCCCTAAAGCGGGGGGTGACAGAGGGCGGGTTTTGGGGCACATCGCGCGGGGTTTGGGGCGCTCACCCGCCACGGTGACCACGATGAACTGTTGGGGGGCGCGGGCGCGGGGGGCGCCGGGGGGGGCGCGCCGGGGGCGGAGCCTCCTGGCAGCTCCGCCCCAAAAGGGGCGGAGCCGGCGGGGGGCGGTGCCGAGGGCGGTGGCTGCTGCTGCTGTGACGTCGTCGCCGTCAGCTCGGTGACGTAGGAGGGTTGGGTCGCCATGGCGACGTCTAGGGCAGTGACGTCATGGTGATGGATGACGTCAAGGCGGGATTGACGTCAGCGCGGAGGAAGAGGGCCATGCTGCCCCCGCACGTGACATCCCGCGTGACGTCACCACAAACACCGCGCCAGGGATGCCCACGAGTGACGTCACGAGTCGCTTGTGACATCACCGCGCGGGAGGGGGCGTGTCCAGCCGCGACCCGCGCGCCCACATTGGCTCCCGCCCCCCCGCCCCGCCTCGCCATTGGCCCGTCCGCCCGCCAATCGCGCGGCACGCTCAAGCCCCGCCCTCTCGCCCAGGCCCGCTGCCCCCGCTCCCCCTTCACCCCCCGCCGCCATTTTGGCGGCGCCGCTCGACCCACCTGCCCGCGGCCGCCGCCGGGGCCCCGCGCGGGCTCCGCCTGCCCCCGGTGCCGCGGCTGCTGCTGCCGGCGGGGCCCGACGGAGCGGGGGCAGCGGCGGCAGGGGCCGGGCCGGGCCGGAGCGCGGTCGCCACGGTGACCGTGGCTATGGCGGCCTCCTGGTCCCTCACCGGGGCAACTGTTGCTACCCGCCTCGGCGGCGGGCGGGGCCGGCCACACAGGTCCCGCCCCTCATCCCCTACTGGCTCTCACTCTTCGCTGACGTTCGCAGGTTGGTTAATCCACGCGTCGCTCCCCGTAAGCCCCGCCCCTCACTTGTCTTATTGGTTATTCCTTGCGTCTATCAGCGCTTCCCGAGGGAGGTGTAAGGGCGGGCCCACGCGGGGAGCTGGCGCAAAGCTATTGGTCACCGCGGCTGCCGATCAGCACGAGGGGCGAGGGCGCCGAGGGGCAGCGAGGACTGCCGGGAGATGTGGTCCCGGGCGGCAGAGGTGTACCGTGACGTCACGGGGGCGTGACGCCATCGCCGGACTGTTTTCACGGCGTTCCTCACTAACTGGCGCTGCAAGGGCGAGGTTTTTAATTAGCACTGTGGCGGGGAGAACGGGCGGTTTAATCGGGGAATGAAACGGGGGCTCAGCCGTGGGGATTTTACGACCGAGAGGCGCAGCCTGTGCTTGAGGGCATTCCTAAGGCCCTGCTTTCCGCGGAGCGCTATCGGACCTGTAACGGCTACAATTATTCTGTAGAGCAGTGCCCGGTCCGGATAGGCCGCAGGTGCGAGGGGCGCCCCCAGCTCAGCTTCCGGCAGTGTCAAGGCAACCGCGCCGCGGAGTACGACGGGAAACGTAGTCTCGAGGTGAATCACGTGAGGCCGGCGGCACCGCCCACAGAGGGCGGGGTCCTAGAGGAGGAGCGGCCGCGAGGGGGCGTGGTCAGCAGGAAGCGATGTCACGTGCTCGCACGTCACGTGTCCCCCGAGCGCTTGCGGGGCGCCATGGGGCCGGGGGTGGCGGTGAGGGGGTGGGGGGCCTGGGGGTTTCGGGTCGGGGGGAAGCTCCCGCCGTTTCCTCGGTCCGGGGCGAACCCAGGGGGAGTCCCGGTGCTGGGGTGTCTCAGTGTGCACGGTCTCGGTTTCGGGGGGAGAGTGGTCCCGGTTCTGGAGGGTTTTGGGGGTGGTTCTTGGTTTTGGGGGTCGGTCTCGGGGGTCTCGCTGACTCCCCCTTTCCCCCCCAGGGCTCCCTCCGCTGGGCCTGGGCCGGCGCCCGGCGCTGCCTGCACAGGACGGTCCCCGCCCGCGCCCCCTCATCCCCATCGTGGTGGAGCAGACGGTGAGTGGGGGTGGCCTGTGACCCCAAACCCGCTCGACCTCCTTCGGAGCCCCACAAACCCACCTAGCCTGGCCCAAACCCTCCGAGCACCCTTCCAGCATCCCCCTCCTTGTTTCCCCCGGTCCTCTAAACTTCCAGCCCCATCCCAGCTTCCCCCAGACCCACCCCCGGACCCCCTTTTCACCCCCCGAGGCCGGGGGTCGTGCAGGCGTTTCCGTCTGTCCTCTGACCCTTGGCGACCCCCCAACTCCCCCCCAAACAATCCCACCGACACTTCCAGACCTCTGAGGCCACCAAACCCCCCTGACCCCCCTTTTCACTGCCAGGGCCGGGGGGAACGAGCCTACGACATCTACTCGCGGCTGCTGCGGGAGCGCATCGTTTGCGTCATGGGGCCGGTGGGTACCCCCGGAGGGGCTCGGGAGATCCAGAGCCACCCCTGAGAGTCCTGGGGACCCCCTGACCCCTCTGCGCCCCCCCCAGATCGATGACAGCCTGGCCAGCCTGGTGATCGCCCAGCTGCTGTTCCTGCAGTCTGAGAGCAACAAGAAACCCATCCACATGTACATCAACAGCCCCGGTGAGGCTGGGGGGGCTCTGGAGGGCTGCGGAGGGGCTGGGGGACCAACAGGAGGGGTTTGCAGGAGGGCTGTGGGTCTTAAAGGGGAGATGGGACCACCTGGAGAAGGCTGTGGACCTCTAAACCCCCTTCCTTGGGGGCAGAGAGGGGAGGGTTGGGGGGACTGGGGGAATTTGTGGGGTCAAGGAGGGGTCAAGCCCTCCAGCAGGGGTTTGGTGACCCTGCCTTGGCCACCTACAACCCAAACGGGGCTTGGGAGTTGCGGGGCTGTCGTGGCTCTTTGGGTTCTCAAAGGGCTGTGCCTGCCCAGGGTGGTTTTGGGGTGTCCCTAACGGGGTTTTCCCGCCCAGGGGGCTCGGTGACCTCGGGGCTGGCCATCTACGACACGATGCAGTACGTGCTGACCCCGGTGTGCACGTGGTGCGTGGGGCAGGCGGCCAGCATGGGCTCGCTGCTGCTGGCGGCCGGCGCGCCCGGCATGCGCCACGCGCTGCCCAACGCTCGCATCATGGTGCACCAGCCCTCGGGGGGGGCCCGGGTACGGCCCCCAGCCCCGCACGGGCCGGGGAGGGGCGGGCAGGGGGCTCCTGGGGTGGTGGGTGGTGCTGGAAGCTGGAGGAGCAATTTGGGGAGGGGCGGGGAAGGGCTTGGGGAGAGCCTAAAATGTGGGGAGCGCAGAAATGGGGAGGGGCATGTTCCCCATGTAGGTGTGTGTGGGGAGGGGGCTGTGAAAGAGGGGGGGCAGGGCCTGGAAGGGACAAAAGGGGACCCTGGGTGGAGGGAGTCATGCTGGGACCCCCCAGGGGATACTGGGGGGTGGGTGGGCATGGGACTCCCCCAAGGCCATGGGCGGGACTGGAGATGCCCCGAACTCCCCCAGACCCTCCTGAGCCCCCCCAAACCCCCCACTCAGGGCCAGGCTACTGACATCGCCATCCAGGCCGAGGAGATCCTGAAGCTGAAGCGCCAGATCAACGGGCTCTACGCCAAACACACGGGGCAGCCACTGCCCGTCATCGGTGAGGTAACCCCCCAAAACCCCACAAAGCCCCCCCAGTTTGCCCTGGGGATACCCCTGACCCCCCTGAACCTCCCCAGAAGCGGCCATGGAGCGGGATCGGTACCTGAGCCCGGTGGAGGCGCAGGAATTCGGGCTCCTGGACCAGGTGCTGGTGCATCCCCCGCCACGTGGTGAGGACGAGCCCCGGCTTGTGCAGAAGGAGCCCCCCAGCAGCCCCTCTGGGCCCCCCCAAGTCCCCCCAGCATGCTGAGACCCCCCCGGCAGTGTTGGGGCACACCTTTCCCGTGGGGGAGCTCTGGGACCCCCTTCCCCCTGCTGTATTCCTGTGTGGAAATAAAGGGCTGTGGAACCCAAGTGAGTCCTGGAGGGATTGGGGGGAGTCAGAGTCGTGCTGGAGGCTGGGAGGTGCAATTGAGCGGGGGCAAGGAGTCACTGGGGGGATGGAGACACAGGGTCTGGGGGACATGGGAGAATTTGTGGGGTCTGTGAATGGTTTGGGGAGCGAGTGAGAGACCTGGGGGACCCAGGAGGGGGTCTGGGTTTGGGGAAGGGGGATTTCTGGACGGACATAGAGAACCTCCGTCCGAATCCTCCGGGCCGCCAGGGGGCGCCCTCCGTGTGCGCTCAGCCCTGGGTCCTCCGGGCCGCCAAGCGGCGCCTGTCGCACTCCCGTCATGCATCGCGCGCGCGGCCTGTGGCGGGCGGGGGTCGCCGCGGCCCTCGGGGGTCCCGGGCGCTCTCGGGGGTTCCCGGGGCCGGTTTCGCGACTCCCGGGGAGGGTTGGGCCCCGAGGCCGAGGCGGACCCGGCGCTGCTCCGCGCCAGCAGCCCCGAGCTGGCCCGGCGGCTCCGCGGGCTCGCGCTGGTCCGGGGCGGTTTCGTGGGCGAGGGGGAGGCGGCGGAGCTGCTGCGGGAGGTGGAGCCGGGGCTGCGGCGGGGGCGGTACCAGAGCGACCACTGGGACCGGGTGAGGCGCTCCGGGGGTCGCAGGTGTCGGGGCGGAGTTGTTGGGGGGGGCCATTAGAAGGTCACGGCGCTGTTCTGAGGTCAAAGGTCCGAGCTGACCCCCTGTTCGTCCCGCCAGGCCATCACCGGCTACCGGGAGACCGAGCGGGGCCTGCGGGGCGGCGCGGGGCGGGCGCTGCTGCTCCGGGTGACCCCCGCGTTCCCCGCCCGCAGCCCCCCCCGGCCCAGCGCCCACGTCCTGGACCTCCTGCCCGGGGGCCGCGTGGGGCCGCACGTGGACAGCGTTAAGGTGAGGGGCTCGGGGGTCCCGGGGAGTGGCCGGCGGGAGGTTTGGCCAGGTGAGGAGGGGCTGGAGGTCCTCGTTGGGTTTGGGAGAGCCCGAGGGGGGTTTCGGTGGGGAAGTGGTTTTGAGGGGTCTCAGGTGCGTCTTCTCTCCCCCAGTTCTGTGGCTGCACCATCGCAGGAGTGTCACTGCTGTCCTCCAGCGTCCTGCGGCTCCAGAGCCTCCGGGACCCCCAGGACTGGCTGGAGCTGCTTCTGGAGCCAGGGTCTCTCTACGTCCTCCGGTGGGTTTGGGGGAACCCTTGGGAACTCCCCGTGGGTATTTTGGGGACCCCTGGGGGAAATCTGAAGACCCCTGACCCCCGATCCCCTCCAGGGGTGCTGCCAGGTACGAGTTCACCCACGAGATCCTCCCGGACGAGCAGTCGTTTTTTGGGGGGCGCCGGGTGCCGCGGGGACGCCGGGTGGCCCTGATCTTCCGCAACGACCCCCCTGGTGAGAACCCCCAAACCCCCCCCCCGGGACCGTTTTGGGAAGAGCGTGGTACTGCAAGCGCCCCCCCCCCAAGCAGGTCCCCAAATTTCCCCTAAGACCCCACACTCCCCGGGGACCCCCAAGCCCCACCTGGCATGCCCAAAACCCATCTGGGACTCCCTTAAAATCCTCCCCATACCCACCAAACATCCCCAGAGACCCCCAAACCTCCCATCAAAGAGCCCTGAATTCCCTCCCTGACCTTCGCTGTTTTCCCCTCACCCCAGAGACGCCTCCGGACCCTCTCAGCGACCTCCCAGCGTTTATTGAGGACCCCCAGGATCCTGCACCCCCGAAATGAGCTCCCCCAATAAACAGCAATCCCCCTGCAGTCGTTTCTTGGGGGGCTGTTTTGGGGGAGCTTGGGGGGGGAGCCTCTGGGGAACTCCCAAATCCCCCGAGCTGATAGCCAGGGGTGATTTTGGGGCTGGCTGGAGGGACCCCCAAACCGCCCCCCCGGCAGATGGGGAGGAGTTTTGGGGGTGTTTTTGGGGGAGGTAGTTTTGAAGGGGAGGCAGTTCTGACTGGCAAGGGGGGAGGGGGATCAGGGGGTTTTTTTGAGGGGGTCTCACCCCAGGCAGGCGCAGGCCCCTGCGGAGAGCTGCGGCAGCCGCTGCCAGCGCAGCCCCGAGTCCAGGAACACCACGTCCTCGTAGCGGGTGGGGCGGCAGCACGGGCCCCCCCCGGGCCCCCCCGGGCCCAGCACGGCCCCCAACGCCAGCCCGTGCAGGGTGGGGGGCGCGGGGCAGCCCCCCCCGCAGTAGCGGAACACCACGGTCTCGGGGGAGGGGTACCCCAGCCCCAGCGCCCCCACCCCCACCGAGACGCTGCGGAGCCCGCAGGGGGGGGCGGGGGCGGCGGGGGGGGCGCGGCAGGGCCCGGGCAGGAGGAGGAGGAGGAGGAGGAAGAAGAAGGACCAGGAGTGCGTCGGCCTTGCCATCCTGAGCCCCTCCAGAAACCTCCCAAGGTTTCTGAGCCCCGCCAAAGGCCAAGGGTATTTATGGGGTGCGGAGGGGGAGGGGCTTGGGAGAGGGGAAAGGGGTTAACCCTGACCTCCCCGAGGGGCTTTGGGAGGGCACTGCCCCTCCCTACCAGGGGAAATTTGGGGAGGGAAAGGCAGTGGGGACCCCATCACCTCGAAAACTGGGGGATGTGAGACCCCCCCAGGACCCCACACAGGGGTTTGGGGAGGCATTTGGAGAGTGGAGACCCTCAGAACCCTGACACCCCCAGACTGCAGGGGTGGGATGGAGACCCCCACCAGCAAAACAGCTTGGGGGGTTCAGGATCTCAATCTGCTCCCCCAGGAGCCCCCACCCCAAATAACTGGGCCCCCCCAAACAACTGTCCCGCCCCAAACAACTGTCCACCCCCCATGGCCGTTCTGGGGTGAAACCCCCTGAGAGAGGGAGGGAATTTTGTCCCAACCCCTAAAGGCAGGGGGGTCGGGGGGGATTCATTTTAGGAAGGGCCCAAAGCCTCTCTCAGGGCTGGAACATTCCAGTGCTGTGGGGGGTTTGGGCCTGGCACAAAGTAGAGGAAAAAAAGCCTAAAAATAGCAAAGCATCCCGATTCTGACCCAAAGAAAGACATGGATGGTGGGGGGGAGTCTCTTCCCTGCCCCACCCCTAGGAAAATTCCAGGGCCCCCCAAATTCCTGGGGAGGGGGCAGGGAAGCAATGAGTTTGTTCCTGGGAATTTGGGAAGGAGGATGGGAGGCAGGAGGAGAGGGCGGGCTGAGGGGAAAGGGGGGGATTTGGAGTGGTGGGGGGAGGTTGGAAAACTGCGGGGGCCCCGTGGGATTTGGGGAGGAATCCTCCTGGATTTTTGGGGTTCCTGCCCAGGAGATGCCTCTAAAGGAACCTGGGGCAGCACTGGGACGGCTCTGGGGGATCGCTATGGGTTGTGGGGGGTCTGTGGGGGTTTGGGGTCCCTACTCCTTGAGGAAGAAGTGCATCTTGTCGGCGATGAGTTTGCGCTCGGGGTCGAGGCGCTTGAGCAGCTGGGCCAGGGCGTTGACGGTGGCGTCGCTGCTCAGCCCCGTGCGCTTGGTCTGGAACTTCTTGAGCAAGTCCTTGGTGGTCATGGGCTTGCGGGACAGGTACCGGCGCACGGCCTCCTCGGTGAGCTGCACCTCCCTGCGGCGGGGGCAGCGGGGTCAGGAGGGACAGGGGGGGTCAGGGGGTCAGTGGGGGTCAGGGGGGTAGTGGGGGTCAGCAGGGGTCAGTGGGGCCGGGCTCCCACAGCCCCTGAAACCCCCAGACTCACCCGCTGCTCGGGGTCGACTTCCCGGAGTGGGGCTGGGGTGTGGATTTGCCAGAGGGGGGCCCCGGCTCTGCCTTCAGCCTCTTCTGGGGAGGGGGCTCCGACCCCCCCGTGGGTGCCCGGCGGCCTAGGGGAGACAAGGAGGAAAGGGGCTCTTTGAGGGGTCCCCAGGAGGGAGTCCCAGTGTCCCTGTGACCTCTCCCCAAGTGTCCCCCAGCCCCTCAAACTTCACCCTGAGGCCCCTCATATCCCCCCAGATCCTCCAGCCCCCCAAACCCCCTCCCTGGAGCCCCAGCTTTGTCCCAGACCTCCAAATATCTCCTCGCCAACTCCGACCTCCCCCCAAAGTCCCCTGAAGTCCCCCTCCCAATACCTCAGCACCCCCACCTTGCTCCAGCCTGGCAGCCGCAGCCCGCAGGGTCCCCCCAGTGCCCCCCGAGTCCGTGGGGGTCCCGGGCCGGGAGCCCCCCCTGGAGCTGCTGCCCGAGGCCCTACGCTCCCGCTTGGGGGGGGTCTTCTTCTTCTGGAGGGGGAGAGAAACAGGGAGGGGTCAGGGGGTGTCCAGTGCCCCCATGGGACCCCCAGGCAGTCCCCAAAGGCTCCCTGCAGGGGTGGGGTCCCGGGATCCCCCCTCACCGCCATGAACAGTGCCGAGGACGTCTCGCTGTCGATGTCGCTCTCCTCCGAGGTCTGCGACTCATCGCTGCTTTCTGGGGGTTGGTGATGTCATAAACCTGCTTTTGTGGGGGTTTCCCCCCAATTCCTGCCGTGGGGGGTTCTTGAGGAAGGTCTTACCCCTCTTTTTCTTCTTCTCCTGGGGGGTGGGGGTCGCTTTTCCCTCCTCTTCCTCCTCCTTCTCCTCTGCCTTCTCCTCCTCGCTCTCCTCGCTGCTCTCGCTCGCCTCGTCGATGCCTTTGTTGGGGGGGGAATCCTAAGGAACTTGGACTCCAAAATCCCCCCTAGTTCCCCCTCAGGAACTAAGACCGGGCTCCCACCCCTTCCCCACCCTCACCTTTTGGGCCTTCCTCTTCCTCCTTGGGCGCTTTGGCTTTGCCAGCCTCTTCCTCACCGGAGCTGCTGCAGGACAAAGGGGACTGGAGAGCTCAGGAGGGGCTTGGGGGGATTTGGGAGTTCCTGGGAGGGGTTCTGGGGTCCCAGGGAGGATTTTGGCATCCCTGGGGAGCTTTTTGCGGGGCAGGGTGGCTGAGGGCATCACAGGGGGTCCCCACCCCCCAGTATCCCCCCAAGGACCCCCCCAGGGTCTCATTAATCCCCCTCAGTGACCACAAGACACCCTGAAATCCTGCCAGGCCCCTCAGAGGTGCCACAAGCCCTCCCCAAAAGCCAACCAAGAACCCCCTTCAGGTGCCCTCAGAATCCCCCAGGAGCTGCCAGAATCCCCCTGAATCTCCCCTGAAGCCCTGCAGGGACCCCCAGCGCGCCCCCAGCCCCACCTGGAGCCGTCAGACATGTAATCCACCTCCTGGCCCTCGAAGTCGCCGTCGTCGCTGTCCTCCAGGGCCTCGTCCTCCGAGCCCTTCCTGCCCTTCCTCTTCCTCCTTTTGGGCCGGCCCCCGGCAGCCTTCGGCCTCGCTGCCTTCTCCCCTGGCAATTTGGCCATTTGGGGGGTGTTCAGGGGGATTTGGGGAGGATTCTGTGGCTTTGGGGCATTTCAGGGGTGCTTCTGGGAGGATTTGGAAAGCTTTGGGGGGGTTCAGAGAGGATTTGGGGGCTTTAGGGAGGATTAGGGTGGGGTTTTAGGTAGATTTTGGGGCTTCCCTCCTTGCCCTTGGCCTCACTTTTTTTGGAACAGGAGTGCTTGAGGTGGATTTGGGAGGATTTTGGAGAGATGTGAGGAGGATTCTTTGGAATTTTGGGATTTCCCCTCTCACCCTCAGCCTCGCTGCCCTCACTCTCCTCGGAGCTGAGCTCCAGATCCTCCTCCAGGTCGTGGATCCGGAGCCCCCCACCCTTGCCTGGGGCCTTCCTCCCCTTGTCCTTGTCCTCCTCCTCCTCGTCCTGGTCCCGCAGGCGCCGCTGCTGCATGATGCTGAAGTGGTTCAGCACCTTGTTCCTCCTGGGGGAGTTGAGGGGGCTCATCAGGGCTGGGAGGGGATTTGGGGGGGGGGGCTCACAGGTGCTGGGGGGGCTGGACCCAGATTTGGGGTGTGTGGGAGGTCATTTGGGGAGCCTTTGAGGGCATCAGAGAGTGCATTTAGGGGGCCAGGGAGGGGTCTTGGGGGGTTCTTCAAACAGATTTGGGGGTGTGGGAGAATATTTGGGGAGCATTTCAGCAGTCTTGGAGGGGGTTTGCCAGGGCTCTGAAGGGCCTGGGGGGAACTTGAGTGGGATTTGGGAGGGTCTTGGAAAGGACTCAATCTGGGGTGGCTGAGAGAATCTTGGAGGGGATTTTGTGTCTCCCCCACAGTTTTTGGGGATCACCTCTCCCACTCCTCCTCGGCCTCCTCGGCGGTCAGGGTGCGGTGCCGGGCCAGGGGGGTGAAGTTGTACCAGTTCCTCACTGGGAAGGCCTCGAAGGCGCCGTCGGGGCACTGGGTGAACACGTAGTAGGAGGCGTTCTCCGTGACCCCGCCCTTCTTCACCCCCCGGAACCTGCGAGAGCGGCATCAGCATCCCAAAATGCCCCACAGCTGCTGCGAACTCCTGCTCTTTCTCTCCTTTAATTCCCCTTCCCACCCCAAACCCCGAATCCCCCTTCCCCTCTCACTTCCTGCCGGTTTTCCCGTTGACCCGCAGCAGCCAGGGCTGGTCCTCAGCCCGGAATTCCCGCAGCACGATCCCGTATTTCTTCCTGCGCGCCTCCTCGCGCAGCTTGCGGTGGAACTCGCTGCCGGCGCCCGACTCGGGCAGCTCCTCCTCGGCGTAGATCCGCTTGTTGCTCATGTCCCGCTCCATGCGTGCCTGCGGGTGGGGCGGGGCAGGGCAGGTCCCCAAATCCCACTGCTGGGGCAAGGTCGGTGCCCATCCCAACCCCGGACCCCAAATCCCACTGCTGGGGCAGGACAGGTCCCCAAATCCCACTGCTGCGGCAGGGGGATCGGATCCGAATCCTGACAGATACTGGGGCCCCAAATCCCACCTGGACCCAGACTGGGATTAATGGAGGTCCCGGACCCCAAATCCCATCCAGACCTGGGTTGGGATTGATGCAGGTCCTGGACACCAAATCCTGCCTGGACCTGGGCTGGGATTGACCCCAAATCTTACCGTTCCCAACCCAGATCCTGCCAGCTGAAGGAGTGGGGAAGGATCCAGGACCCCAAATGCCCCCTCACCTGTGCCCAGGTGCTCAGTGTCACTCTGTCGGCACTGTTGAAGGCCATGATGTTGTAGCGTTTTGGGGTGTTCCTGGGCAGGGGCAAAAAGACCCCTCATATTCCCTCTGACAATCCCACAGACCCCCAAAGCAACCCCTGAGTCCCTCTGGCCCCTTCAAACCATGTGAGACCCCCCACAAAGTTCCCCTGAGAGCCCCAAACCACCTCAAACCTCCCAAACCTGACAACCCTTAACTCCCCTCCACCGAGATGCTCAGACCCCCCCAAAGCAGCTGAGAACCCCCCAAATCTGACACTCCCAAACCCCCTAAATCTCTCCGAGCCCCCTGTTTTCCCCTGGGCATCCCCAAACAATTATTGAAACCCCTCCAAACCCTCCGAGTCGCCCCGAAGACCCCCACTCACTTGGGCACCCTGACCACGTACTCGGTGACCACTTGGGAGCTGCTGCCCTGCTGGACAAGCGGGGTTTTGGGGGAGTCCCCGAGGGGCTCTGGGGAGGCCCAAGGGGTCCCTGGGGGAGGTCCCCGGGAGCTTTTTTGGGAGGCTTAAGGGTGAAGGGTTTAGGATCTTGGAGCGGGGGTTCGGGGGACCCCCAGGGGGTCCGTGAGGAGGTCTGGGGGATGCCGGGGAGGGTCTCTGGGAGGCCCCCGCACTCACCAGCGCGGCCATCACGGCGGCGAGAGGGGGGCGCACTCCCAGATCCAGCTCAGGGGGGATCCTGGGCGGGAAGGAGAGGGCGAGTCAGGGTCTGGGGACCCCAAAACCGGGACTCCTTCAAAGCGGGGACCCCCAGAAGACATTTCCAGGGATCCCCAGGATGCCTCAACCCACCCCAGGGCCCTACGCCCGCTCCGGCTCCGGTCCCGCCGGAAATCGGCGTCACGTGACCGGAACTACGCAACGGCGTAACACCACGCGAAAGGTAGGGCCCGCCGATGCGTCACCATGGCAACCGCGCAGGCCCAGGCCCCGAACCCCGCAGTTTTCATTTCAAATCCCCGTTTTTGCACCCCAAAATCGAGAGATTTCATTTCAAATCACGTTTTGCACCCCAAAATCCACAGACTTCATTTCAAATTACGTTTTGCACCCCAAAATCCACAGATTTAATTTCAAATCACCGTTTTTGCACCCCAAAATCCAGTTTTCATTTCCAATCACATTTTGCACCCCAAAATCCACAATTTCATTTCAAATCACGCTTTGCACCCCAGCACTCCGCTCAAGACATCACTTTTTTTACCCTCAGGCCCCCTCCTATTCCCCCCAAAATGGGGCTTCCCCCCAGTTCGTCTGCTTTTCGTCACAAAGCCAGAGTGGTTTTTATTCCGTTTATTTGTGAAGTTAAAAACAAGCGGTAAAAAGTAAAAACTTTCAGCCTTCGGTGGTCGGAGTTTTCCAGATGCTCCGGAACGACACGGACACGGTGGGGAGGGGCGGCCAGGGGGGCTTGTGGACCCCCAGGGAGGATTTGGGGACCCCCGGGGGGCTCGGGGGGACTCCGGGGGGGGGGGAACCCTTGGGGGAGTCCTGGGCTCCCCGGGGGGCGTCTGGGGGTCCCCACAAGGGGACAGGAGGGTTTGGGGGGGGCGTTTTGGGGGTCCCGGGGGAATTTTGGGGTCCCCGGGGGTGTATGGGGGGGTCCCCAGCAGCTCCCAGGAATGTTCGAGCGGCTCCGGGGGGGGAATTGGGGGGGTTTCTGGGGGTCGTGGGGGGCCGCTCGCCCCATCCGGCCGCGGCCGCTCGCCCAAAACAAAAGGGGGTCACAGACGAGGGGGCACGGCGGGGTCACTGAGCCTGCGGGGGGGAGCATGGTGGGTGTGGGGACCCCAGACCCCCGCGGGAATTTGGGGGGTCCTCGGGGGGTTTGGGGGGTCCCCGGGGGGTTCTGGGAGCTCCTGGTTGGGTCTGGGCAGACCCAGGGGGTGTTTGGGGTGTCCTGCAGGGGGGAGGTTGGGGGTCCCGGGGGTCCCTCGGTGGAATTCTGGGGTCCTGCAGTGCCAGCCCCTCCCCAGCAAGAAGGTGGGGGGGGGCTGAGGTGTTTTGGGGGCTCCTGGTTGGTTTTGGGGGTGGCAGGTGGGGGTCCTGCAGTGCCTGCAGAGTCTCTATGGGTGCCAACGCTCCTGGGAGGTTCTGGGGGTCCCGGGGCACCTCAGGGGATCCTGGGGGAGCTGTGGGGGTCTCAGGGGGTCCCGAGGCAGTTCTGGGGATCCCAGGGCAGCTCTGGGGGTCCCAGGGTAGCTCTGGGGGTCTCAGGGGATCCCTGGGGGTCCCAGGGGATCTCTGGAGTGGCTCTGGGGGTCCTGGGACAGGTCAGGGGGTCCTGGGGGATCTCTGGGGGTCTCAGGGGGTCCCAGGGCAGCTCTGGGGTGGCGCTGGGGGTCTCAGGGGGTCCCGGGGCCATACCTGCTGTCCCTGCTGCGCGGGGGGCGGCGCAGGGCCGGCCCCCCCGGGGGTCTGCCCGTAGTAGGCCGCTTGCTGCCGGTAGTACTCGGCCCAGGCCGCGCTGTAGTCGGGCTGGGGGCCGGGGGGGGCCCCGGGGCCGCCCCCCGAGGCCACCTGAGCCGCTGTGGGGACACGAGGGGGTGCTTAGGGTGGGGGACACGGCCCCGGAGCTCCCCGGGGGGACTGGGGATTTTTGGGGAGAGGGGTTACCTTGTTTCTTGTAATATTCCTCCCAGGCCTTGGTGTAATCCTGCTGCGGGGGGGCCCCCGGCTGCTGCGGCTGCTGGCCTGGGGGGCACGGGGGGTCAGGGGGGTCCCAAAGGGGGCTCTGGGGGCTCCCACAGGTGGACAGGAGACACAGGGGCAGTCCGGGGTCACAGGGGCAGGTTTGGGGTCACAGGCGCTGTCTGGGGTCCCCAGGGGCAGATTTGGGGTCACAGGGGCAGGTTTGGGGTCACAGGGGCAGTCTGGGGTCCCCAGGGGCAGGTTTGGGGTCACAGGGGCAGGTTTGGGGTCCCTAGGGGCAGTCTGGGGGTCCCTTGGGGGGGCTCATGGGGTTTGCTGGGTCCTCACGGGGGGGGGTTGTGGGTCTTGGGCGCCTTTTGGGGGCCGCAACCTGGGGGCACCCCTCTCCACAAAAGGGAGTCCAGGGCTGATTTTGGGGAGTCCCGGGGGGGCTTGGAAGCTCCTGCACCACCCCCCACCCCATTTCCCCCCTGAATTCGGGGTGCCCACCTAGTTTTTTGTAGTACTCCTCCCAGGCCTTGGTGTAGTCGGCCTGGCCGGTGGGGGGGGGCTGCGGGGGCTCCCCCTGCACGGGGGGCGCGGCGGGCGGGGGCTGCGCGGGCACGGGCCCGGGGGGCTGCTGGTAG
Source organism: Muscicapa striata striata (assembly GCA_030060385.1). NCBI lineage: Eukaryota > Metazoa > Chordata > Aves > Passeriformes > Muscicapidae > Muscicapa > Muscicapa striata. The sequence continues at coordinate 48,357 of JAREIS010000894.1, forward strand.
TAGTGCGAGTAGTAGGCGGCCCAGGCCGCGTTGGGGTCCGGGGCCGGCGCCTTGCCTGGGGGGGGCCCCAAAACCACAGTGTCAGCCGGGGGGGCCCCCAAATCCGGCGGGGGGAGCCCCGAGTTTGGGACTCCCCCCACCAAACCCAGCACGCCTCTGAGCTGGGGGGGTCTGGAATCGCCACCCCTCTGACCGGGAGCCCCCAAACCCCCAAAGGCCCAGAGTGAGGTGAGGGGGGTCCCCGAGCTTAGTCAAGAAGCCCCAAACTCAGGGATCCCCCACAACCCAATTAGTCACAGCTCAAGGTCTCACAGCACCCCAAAATCACATCAGGGGGCCCAAAAGTTGCAGCGTGAGGCAGGGGAGCCCCCCAAATGCAAGGAGCCCTGAACTCTGCGACCACCCCCCAAAACCCCAGAGCGCCCCCAGAACCAAGGGGCCACATCCCCCACGCTGTGGCTGTCCGCCCCACCTCTGCCCCCCCAGACCCCCCTGCTCAGTCCCAGGGGGGCTCCCCAAGCCCCTGGGAGCCCCCCAGAACCCGAGGGGTCGCGGTACTCACTGGGGTCGTGGGGGGCTGGCGGCTGCCACTGGGGGTACGTGTTGCCCCAGCCCTGGGGGGGGTACTGGTGGGGGGGCGGCCCCCCCGGGCTGCAGAAAAGGGGGGTCAGGGGGGTGGGGTTTGGGGGATACCCCCAGAACACCCCCCAAAATGGCCGGTACTCACTGTGGGGGGGCGCCGGGGGGACCCTGGTTGAAGGGTCCGGGGTTGAAGGGGCCCATGGGGCCAGCAGGGCCGGGGGGGCCCCCGGGGCCAGGACCGGGGCCCACGGGGCACAGCGGGCCCTGGGGGGGAAAAACGGGGCTCAGGGGGGGTTTGGGGGAGCCCAGGAGGGGTCTGGGGGGGGAACTGGGGCTGGGGGAGCTCTGGGCAGCACCACACGCTCCCCACCCGAGGGTGACACCGTGACTCCAAAGAGCCCGGGAGGTTTTGGGGTTTTCTGGGGAGTTTTGGGCTCCCCTGGGAACATTTGCGGGGTGCCCCCACCTCAATCTTCTCCTCGATGAGCTGCTTGGCGTGGTCGATCTGCTGGGGAGTCCCACGGATCACGAACAGTTTGAAGTTGGGGTCCCCATTGGGGGGCAGCTGCCGCGAGATCTCCACGAACGCCCCCGTCTGCTGGTTGATGGCCTTGACGTTCTCCCCCCCTGCGCCCCAAAACCCTTGCAGTCAGAGGGGGCACCCCAAAACTCCCCCAAGCCCCCAGCAACTCCCTGGGACCAGCAAAACCCGCCTGAGACCCCCCAAAACCCTCCCGGGACCCCCCAAAACCCACCTGGGACCACCCAAAACCCTCCCTGGAGAACCCTGAAACCCTCCCAGGACCCCCAGACTCTTCCCAGGACCCCAAACCCCACTGGGAACCCCCAAACCCCAATGTGTGGACCCCCAGGCCCCCCCAAGTGAGCACCCCCTCTATAAAGGAGGAGAAGGGATTTTGAGGGGGTGAGGTGGGGATGTACCCAAGGGGGTCTTGGGAGGGGCTCAGGATTCTTTGCAGGAATTTGGAGGAGAACTATGGGGGGTCTAGGGAGATGTTTGGTGAGTTCAGGGAGAGATTTTGGGGGCATTTTGGGAGCCAGGAATGAACTGGGAGGGGCAGGGGGAGGTCTGGGTGGTCCCGGGGGTCGAGCCCCCCCCTCACCTCTGCCGATGACGAGCCCGCACTTGTGGGTGGGGATGGAGAAGGTCATCTCCCCCCCGGGGGGGCCCCAGCTGCCCTGCCCCCGGCCCCGGCCGCGCCCCCCCGGCGGCAGCCCCGGCCCGGGGGGTCCTGGGGGTCCGCTCTGCGGGGGGTCAGGGGTGGGCACAACCCCCAAAACCGGGGAGGTGCACCCGAAAAACAGCCCGGCTCCAAAAACCACTCCTGACCTTCCCCTGGAACAGTTCCTGTCCTCCCCACAAGGTGCAGACCCCTCCCCAAATAAATACCCGCAGGTCGTTGATGATCCCCCCAAGCCCCCTCCCCAAATCCATACCCGCAGGCTCTGCAGCAGGTCGTTGATGATTCCCCCAAGCCCCCTCCCCAAATCCATACCCGCAGGCTCTGCAGCAGGTCGTTGATGATCCCCCCAAGCCCCCTCCCCAAATAAATACCCGCAGGTCGTTGATGATACCACCAAGCCCCCTCCCCAAATAAATACCCGCAGGCTCTGCAGCAGGTCGTTGATGATCCTGGCCGCGTGTTCGCAGCGCTCAGGGGGTCCCATGATGTGGGCGATTTTCTCTGGCCCCGTCCCATCGTCTGTGGGGTTTTTGGGGGGGTGGGGGGTCACAGTGGGGGTCACTCCACACCCCCAGGTCAATGGGGAGGGGTCGGGAAGGGGCTCCCCAAACCTTGCTTGAACTGGATCCGCACCCCGGCGTCGTTCTGGATCTTTTTGATCATCTCCCCGCTGCGGCCAATGACGACCCCGACCGAGTGTCGCGGCACTGGCACCTGGGGAGCCGGGGGGCTCTGAGGGGCTGCACCCCCTCGGGAAAAAGGCTTGGGGTGCACAACGGTTGGGCGTTTCATTTTTTTTTTTTTTGAGTGAAAAACGGGGATTTTTGGGTAAGAGAAAGTGAGTTTTAGGGTGGAAATGACAATTCTTGCCTCGAAACTGGCATTTTTCCTGCTGGAAAATGAGATTGTTTGACTGAAACGCAAGGGTTTTTATTGGGAAACAGGACTTGTTAAAATGCAAAAGCAAAGATTGGTTTTCGATCGGGAACTAAAATCTTCTAAAATGGAAAATGGGATTTCTTTGAAAAATATGGAAGCTTAGGAATGAAGAATGATGAATTTGATCCGAAAAATGCGATTTTTTTAGCACAAAGAAATGGGGGCTTGGGTTGGCGTTTCGGTGTGAAAACTCACACAAAAACTCAGGGTGAAAAAGGGGATAACGCATGAAACACGGGATCGTTTGGTTGGAAAAACAGGGGGTTTTTGGGGTGAAACACTAAGATTTTGGAATGAAAGACGCGATTTTTATGTGACAGAAGGGCGATTTTGCGGTGACAAAGGGGGTTCTTGGGTGACAAAGGGAAATTTTGGGGCGACAAAAGGGGATTTTGGGGTGACAGAGGGGGATTCTGGAGTGACACAGGGGATTTTGGGGGGGCACAGGGAGCTCTGGGGGCACACTCACATCGATGCCCCCGCCCAGGCGGGCGCCGTAGTCCGAGCGGTCCCCGAAGCCGCCCTGGTCGCGCTCCCGAAGGATGTCCAGCACCATCTCACAGGCTTGCTGGGAACGGGGGGGTTTGGGGGGGTCACTTTGGTGTGGGGGGCTCTTTCAAGGCAGCTTGGGGTCATTCCAGGCCAGGCTTTGGCCACCCCTCGCTCACCTGCACCTTGTAGGGCTCCCCGATGATCCGCAGGGGTTTGTCCACGTTGGTGTTTTGGGAACCGTCTTGGATCAGGATCATCTTCACCCCCGCCCGCTCCTGGGGGGGCACCAGCACCACTCAGCACTTAACCCCCCCCAAAACACCCAGGGACCCCCCCAGGGCACTTTTGGGGCTCCTGGACATGCTGAATGCTGCTCCCCCTTTCCCAATCCCATCGGAGAGCTCCAAACTCCCCTCGGTGACCCCAAAACCCCCCCAAATGCCCCCCTGGGGAGGATTTCTGTGGCACCTGGAGCTGTTTGATGGTCTCCCCGCCCTTGCCGATGACCAGCCCCGCCTTCCCGGCCGGGATCATCAGCTCCTGCACGGTGCCGTTCTGGCCGTTGGCGGCGTCGGGGAAGGGTCCCGGGGGGCCCCCCCGGCCCCGGGACACGATGTCGTCCAGCAGCGCCTTCGCCTTCCTGCCGAGGGGCCGCGGGTCACCGGGGGCGTTTGGGGAGGTTTGGGGGCACTTGGGAGGGTTTTGGAGTCACACGGGGATGGGGGGAGGGGGGGTTAGAGGGTCATCTGGGGGTTTAGGAGTGATTTGGAAGGGTGTGGGGGGACCTAGGCAGAATCTGGGGGGATTTGAAAGGTCACTGAGGGGGGTGCAGGGAAGATCCGGGATGGGCTGGGGCTCCTGGCAAGATTTTGGGGGTCTCAGGGTGGGTCTGGGGTGCCAGAGGGCATTTTGGGGTCCCCAAGGGTTATTTTGGGGGTGCCTGAAGGGGTTCTGGGGTTCCCAGGGGGGTTTCATATCACTCACTGCACAGACTCCGGGGACCCCGTCAGGGAGACGCTGCGCTCCGGCAACCCGCCGCTGTCTGGGGGGGCACGGGGGGGTCAGCAGGGTGTCCCCCATCATCTGGGGGGGCCCAGCAGGGATTTGGGGCCTCAGCCCTCCGTACCTGGGGAGATCTGCACCTTGCACCCTGAATCCTGCTGGATCTTGTTGATCTGCTCCCCACCGCGGCCGATGACTGTGGGGGAGGACACAGTGTGGTTTGGGGGGGTCCTTGAGGCTCTTTGGGGATTCTCAGCCCCCCAGGAGCACCGGAGCTCCCCAGACTCACTGAGGCCGACCATCCCGTCGGGGACCCGGTACTCCTCCGTCACCGTCGTCCTGGGGGGCACCAAGGGGTCATGGGGACCCCAAACAACCCTGTGAGCACCCCAAACCCCCCCAGGACCCACCAACACCCCCCTTACTCCCCAAGGACATTTTAAAACCACCCCAGAACCCCAGAACAGTCACCAAAACCTTCAACCCCCCACCAAGGACCCCTCAAACCTCCCCCAAACCCCTCAGTGCTCCCCAAAATCCCTCAAACCCCAACGGCCTCCCTGAGAACGATCCCCCCCCCTTTCCTGACCCACAACAAACTCCCCCCAGGACCCCCCAAAAGAGCCCCTTCCACCCCCCAGCCCCCCAAGAGCCCCTGGACCCCCATACCTGGCTGGGGGGTGGATGGGCCCCATCGGTGCCGGCAGCGCTGGGGGGGGGAACCTGACCTGTCTTTTGGGGTCCCCCCGATTTGGGGAGGGCCCCAACGTGCCCCCAAGACCCCCCAACTTCCCCGCCCCCTCCGCCCCAAACCTCTCCCAGCCCCTAAACCCCTCCGGAATCCACCAAACCACCCCAAGGACTCCCTAAGAAACACCTGAAAGCTGCCCTGGAGACCCCAAAATGCAACCAGGACCCCCAACATCCCCCTGGATTCTCTCCAAACCTCCCCCAGGACCTCCTGGAACCCCTCCAGGACACCCAGGTTCCCCTTTGGCCACCCCAGACTGCCCGGGGACCCCTAAACGCCCTTTGGGGATCCCCAAACTGCCCCTTGGGACCCCTTAAACCTCTCCAGAACACCCCACAGCATACCCCCTGGTGCTAGAGGAGCACTCCCATCCCCGAGCCCCCCCAGCCCACCCTGGGGACCCCCAAACCCTGCTCACCTTCCCCCTGTGCTGCCAGCTTCTTGCTCTCAGGCTGGTCTGAGCAGGGGGGAACAACGCGACGTTAGGGTCCCCTCAATTGTCCCCCCAAAGTTTTGGGAGCCCCACCGCAGCCTGGGGGGCTCTCCCTGGGTTTGGGGGTCCCGTGCCCAGCTCACCGCCATCCTCCAGCTGCCGTTTCTGCCCCCCAAAGCCCCCGAACTCGGGGGGGGGCGGGTTGTTGTTGGGCACCGGTGGCGCTGCGTCCCCCCCGATCTTGGCTGCAATCTAGGGGGACAGGGAAGGGTCACCGCAAAACCGGGGGGCCTGAAGGTCCCAGGGAGCCTCAAACCCCACCAGGGAATCTCAAAATCTCCCCATGGGACCACTAAACACCCTCAGAGACCCAAAACTCATACAGGAGGTCCCAAAACACTCTAAACCCTCCTCCAAAGCCCCCAGCGACCACTCTGAAAAATGATCCCCGCCAAAGTCATGCCGAGGTCCCCCAAACCTACCAAGAACCACCCAAACCTCTCAAGGAGCCCCGCGAACCACCCAGGAGACCCTAAAGCCCCGCAGGTCCTCCCCAGGAGTCCCCAGGGACAATCGAACCCCCCCGAGAACGCGCAGGCAACTCCCAAAGACGCCCAGTGGGGTCATCCCAAAGTAAAGACCTCCCCAGTACCCCAGCACAAGCAAGAGCACCCCAAAACTGCCCCGAAATCTCGCGGAGCGGGTGCTCAAACACCGAGAACACCCCCAAAAAGACCCCCGCGGGACCGAGACCCGCCAAAAGTGACTCCAAGGCCACATCGGAGCACCCCAGGACCCCCCAAAACCTCTCACTGCACCCCCAAATATCCTCGCGCCGACGCGCTCCCCAAAAGACCCCACCGAGACTCGCAGATTTTGGGAGCCGCCCGAAGTCCCGCCCCCGGCGGCAGCGGGACCCTCGAACCGGGAGTGTCGGGGGCAGCGGTGCACCCCCCGAGCCGCCTCCCGTTAACGGGGAGGTTAATTACGGTAATTACCGTAATTGCAGCGCCAAAGGGCGCGCTGGGGAGAGCGCGCGGCGCGCGTGGAATTACGGTAAAATGCCGTAAGTACCGTAATGACGGGGCTGGAGCCGCCGACACCGGGGGAACACCCGGGAGGGATGCGGGGCTCCGCTGTGGCGGGGTGGGGGGGGGCGGGAACGAGGGGGGGAAGGCGCGTGGGGGTCCCGGGGTGGGGGAGGGGCCACCTCCTCCCGCGACCCCGGGGGCGGGGCCTTACCGGGAACGTGGGGCGGGGCCGCGGCGCCCCGGGGTCGCGGGGGTCCCCGACCCTCCCGCCGCTTCCCGCCGCCCCGCCGCGCCCTCACCTGCCGCGCGCGCTGCACCGCGTCGGCGAACGCGTCCTGCGCCCCGTCCCGCCGCCGCCACCGCCGCCGCCGCCGCCGCCGCCCCGGGCCCCCCGGGCCCGGACGAGGGGGCGGCGGGGGCGGCCCCGGGCTGGGGGAGGGGCGGAGCTTTTTTTGGAATGACATGCGCGGGAATCGATCGTCGGCGGGAAACGAGGTGGCCAATCGCAGCCGGGGCCGGGGGTGGAGCGTGCTTATCAGTGCACCCAGCCAATGGTGTGCGTCTCTGCTCGCGCTGCGTCCAATCAGCATCCAGCAGGGGTTTTGGAGGGAAACGGTGACCAATCAACGCCCGCGCCGCAGGGGCGGGGCCGAGGCTGGGGCGCTCCGGGCCAATCGCGGGCGCAGAGCTTTCCCCGCGCTCCCAGTCCCTCCCAGTGCCCCAGTCCAACACCTCGGAGATCAATAAATAAAACTTTATTGATGGGCAAAGGGTCGGGCTCCGCCCCCGCCCAATTCCCGGGGCCTCATTCTGGGCGAAATTCACAGTATTTTGGTCAAAAACCACCCAAACTGCCCCAAGGGTCACTTGGGGCACCTGGACAGCCATGAACAAGCATGGACAGCAGGTGTGCACAGGTGCGTCCAGGTGTGCACAGGTACATTCAGGTATGCACAGGTGCATCCAGGTGTGCACAGATGTGTCCGGGTGTGCACAGGTGTGTCTGCACTCATGTCCAGGTGTGCACAGCCATGTCCAGGTGTGCGCAAGTGTGTCCAGGTGTTCACAGGTGTGTCTGCACTCATGTCCAGGTGTGCACAGCCATGTCCAGGTGTGCACAGGTGTGTCTGCACTCATGTCCAGGTGTGCACAGCCATGTCCAGGTGTGCACAGGTGAGTCTGTACTCATGCCCAGGTGTGCCTGGGTGTTGCCAGGTGCTCCCAGGTGTGTCTAGAGCCACGGCTGAACATACACAGCTATTCCCAGCTGTGCCCAGCTGTATCCAGATGTCTGCCCAGGTGTGTCCACATGCACACAGCCAGTGCCAGGTGTGGCCGTCCCCACCCCAGAGGGCTCTCGGGGGTCTCTGCTCCCCCAGACCCTCAGGGCTCCTCATCCTCCGACGTCAGCGGCCGCTGGGGGAGGAAAGGGGGATCAGCGGGGGGGCCTGCTCCAGAGCCCCCCTCTCCCCACGGGTCTCCTGTACCTGCCACCCACCCAGGCTGTCCCCCAGCCCCTCCCCGCCCCCCCTCACTCACCAGGGGGTCCCCGAGCCCCCCCTCACCGAGGGGGTCCGCGGGCCCTTTCCGGAAGGTGGCGTTGGTGAAGCTGATGCTCTTGGTGCTGCGCCGGCGCCATTCCCGCCGCAGCGCCCAGCCCGCCGCTGCCAGGCACAGCACCAGCCCTGGGGGGCGCCAGGGGCTTCATGGGGGTCCCCAAAACCGGGGCACCCCCTCCAAGTGACCCCCGAGGTTTGGGGCTTCACCCCCAAAATCTGGGGCCCCTGGAGCCCCCTGGGAACTGCAGGGATGGGACCTCTCCCCAACTTTGGGACCCCCACTTTTGGACACCCCCCACTTTGGGACCCCTCCCCCACTTTGGGACCGCCCCCCATCCCGGTTCTTCCCGAATTCTGCCCCCACCCCATTTTGGGCCCCCTCCAACTCTCCATTTTTGGCAGCTCTGTTTTGAAGCCCCCCCTCCAACCATTGCCCTGCCCTCCCATTTGGGGTATCCTTTCTTTGGGACCCCCAAGCCCCGGAATTCTGACACCCCGTCCCCCAGCCAGGGCCATACCGAGGGGCAGCAGGACCCCGAGCGCCGTCATTCCTGGCCGGGCCCCTCCATGGCCCCCGGACTGGCCAAGGTCACCTGTGGGGACGGGAGCGGTCAGCATGTGGCCAGTGGGTGTGGCCAGTGGGTGTGGTCACTGGGTGTGGCCGGGGGCGGGGCCGTTACCTGTCGAGGCATTTCCCTCCCTGCTGAAGTTCCGGGTGAGGAGCTCGGGGGTCCCGGGGGGCTCTGGGGGAAACATGGGGAGGGTCACCTGGGCCAAGGTGAACCCAGGGAGAGTTTTGGGGGGCTCGGGGGGGGCTCAGGGGTTACCTGTGACACAAGTGTATCCGTCAGTGTCCAGGTGCTCCTCGTCTGGGCAGGTGCAGCTGAACCGGGAGGAGCCGGGGCCGCGGGCAGGGGAGGGGAGGCACAGGAAAGAGCAGAGACCCCCGGGACCCTCGCAGCGGTTGGGGCCTGCGGGAATTCGGGGTCACCGGGGGTCCCATGGGTGTTTGGGGAGTCCCAGGGGCGTTTCCGGGGTTTTACCTGCCGGCTGCCTCCCCGGGTGCAGAACCACAACGGCCTCGGGGCTGAAAAGGTCCTGGGCCACCATCTGGGGGGTGGGCGAGCCCCCCCGGAGCCGTGCGGCCACCAGGGAGCCGCGGGAGGGGTCGGTCCAGAAGGCCCAGTCCTGGGGGAGGGACAGGGGCCAGTCAGAGGGGACACGGGGGGGACACTGGGGGGGTCCTGAGGGACACAGGGACAGGAGGGGCTGCGGGGGGCACACTGGGGGTCTCACCTGGAAGACAGCGAGACCGAGGGGCTGCACCAGGTGCTCGGGGTCCCTCAGGTGTGTCCGGCGGCTGCTCCCGTCCAGGGCCACACTGGACACGGTGTGGAGGCGGCCATCGGTCCAGTACAGGCGCTGGGAGGATGGGTCTGGGGGCACGGGGTCAGGGGGCACGGAGGGGTCTGGGGGTGTCAGGGGGCACGGAGGGGTCTGGGGGCACGGAGGGGTCAGGGGGGACATTGGGGGTCTGGGGGCACGGAGGGGTCTGGGGGGGTCTGGGGGGCACGGGGGGGTCAGCGGGGGGTCAGCGGGGCACTGGAGGGGTCAGGGGGACATTGGGGAGTCTGGGGGGCACTGGGGGGTCTGGGGGGCACTGGGGGGGGCAGGGGGGCACGGAGGTGTCTGGGGGGCACTGGGGGGGTCAGGGGAGCACGGGGGGGTCAGGGGGGCATGGAGGGGTCGGGGGCACAGGGGGGTCAGGGGGGCATTGGGAGGTCAGGGGGGCACGGAGGGGTCGGGGCTGGGGACATACAGGGACACCCAGCACAAGCACTGGGAGGTCAGGGAGGTGTGGGAGAGTCTGGGGGGTCAGCGGGGCCTAGGGAACATGGGGGACATGTGTGGGACACGTGTGGGGTCAGCTGTGGGGACAGGTGTGGGGACAGGTGTGGGACCCTCACCCAGGGCCAGCCCCTGGGGCCGCTCCACATCCTCGGTCACCAGGGCCTTGGGGGGGGCCCCATCCTGGGCCCCCTGGGCGATGTGGGGGCGGGACCCCCAGTCTGACCAGTACAGGTACCTGGGGGACACGGTGTCACCAGTGCCACCGGTGTCCCCTGTCGCCCCCGTGCACCCCCGCGGGCCCCTGTCCATTCCATTCTGTGTCACTGTCCCTGCCCAACGCCCCGTGACCCGCCCTGTCCCCCCTCACTGTCACTGCCGTGTCTCCCCAATCCCCGTGTCCCTCTATGTCCCCCTGCCCCCCAAATCCCCGTGTCCCCCCAATGTCCCCCTGCCCCCCGTACCCGTTCAAGGGGTCCACCACCACCGCCCAGGGCCGTGCGCGGGGGTCCCGGTGCAGCGTCCGGTGCCGCGTCCCCCCGGTGTCACCGACGGCCACGCGGCCAGAGCCGGGCTCGGTCCAGTACAGGAGCTGGTGGATCCAGTCCAGGGCGATCCCAGCTGGGGACCCCGGCCCCGGGACCACCGCCAGGGGCACGGCTGGGCCCGTGGCCAGGGGAGCTCTGGGGGCACCGGGGTTAGTGGGGGGAACTGGGGGGGTCGGGAGGACACAGGGGGGTCCTGGGGGGCTCCGGGGGTTACCGGTGGCAGTTGGGGGTCAGGATTGATGCAGACTGGGGGGGGAATTGGGGTCTTGAGGGGACATGGGGGGGGTCATGGAGGGGGAAAGGGAAACTGGGGGGGTCACGGGGGGATTTGGGTGCATCAGGAGGAGCTGGGGGTCACTGGGGAGGATTGGGGGGCACTGGGGAGGAACAGAGGGGCACTGGGGAGGATTGGGGGGCACTGGGAGGAACTGGGGGGCACTGGGGAGGAACTGGGGGTCACTGGGGAGGACTGGGGGGCACTGGGGAGGACTGGGGGCACTGGGGAGGAACAGGAGGTCACTGGGGAGGCCCCAGAGGGCTCCTTACCTGTAGATGAGCCCCTCGCTGGGATCCCCCCAGAACAGAGACCCCCCCTCAACGCCGACGTCCAGCGCAGCCACGTGCTTGAGGGGCCCCCGGAGGATTTGGGGTTCGGGGCCCCCCAGCGCCAGCACCTGGTGCCGGGTGCTCACCAGGAGGGTCCCGGGGGGGCCTGGGGGCAGCACCGTGGTCACCCCCTCGCAAGGAGCCCCCCCAGCCCCCAAAACCACTCAAAATCCCCACATGGCCCCTCAAACCCCGGACACTCCCACACCCCCTGAACCCCTAAATTCCCTTTGACCCCCCTGGCCCACCCACCCTCTGACCCCCAACACCCCTGGGACCCTCCAAAACTCCCCCAAGAACCCCATTTCCCTTTCAGAGACCCCAATACCCCTCCTGAGGCAGATTTGGGGGTGCCAGGGTTCCCCCGTGGGGGCTGGGGCATTTCGGGGGACCCAGGGAGGATGCTGCCGCATTTTGGGGGTGTCACTCACCGTGGCACGTCCGCTGGTCGGGGTCCAGGCTGAAGCCAGGGGGGCACAGGCACTCGAAGCCCACCCGCAGGTCCCGGCAGCCGTGGGAGCAGCCCCCGCCCCCCACCAGGCACTCATTTACCCCTGGGGGGCACGAGGGGAGTCAGACTCCCCAAAATGCCCCCCAAAAGCGGTGGGTACCCCCAAAGTCCCGAGGAGGAGGAGCTGGGGTGAAAAAGCAGGGGCTGGGGGCTCAGGGAGGTTTTGGGATGGCCTGAGGGGTCTGGGGGTGTTTGGGGGGTTTAGGGAGGGTTGGGGGTATTGGGAGGATTTGTTTTTTTGGGGGTTTCCAGGGAATTGCGGGGGCCCTGAGGGGGTTTGGGCTGCTCAGGGCAGTTTGGGATTCCCAGAGGATCTGGGGTGGCTTTGGGGGATTGGGGGTTTTGGGGGTCTCAAGGGGCGGCTTTGGGGCCCCTCCTCACCGCACTCCTTAAGCGGCTCGTCGGACCAGTCGCGACAGTGGCGCCGCCCATCGCAGACCTGCGCTGTCGCGATACACTCCCCCGAGCGGCAGCGAAACCAGTGCGGGGGGGGACACGACGGGGCTGGGGGTCAGAGACTGAGATCGCCCTGAAACATCCCGAAAACTCCCCCTAAAGCTCCCCAAGCCGTCCCAGACCCCCTCAAATCCCCCAAACGCCCTCAAACCCCCCTCAAACCTCCGCAGACCCCCCCGAAAAGACCCTCGAGCCTCCTGAGACCTCCCCCTTGACCCCCCCAAACCCCTCTGAGCCCCCTCAAATCCCGCCAGACCCCCTCAACCCCACCCCCCAGCGCCCCCTCCCCATACCGGCGGGACACTCCTCCTCGTCGTCACCGTCGCGACAGTCGGGGGTCCCGTCGCAGGCCCGGGCCCCGGGGATGCAGCGCCCGTCGCGACAGCGGAGCTGCCCGGAGGGGCACGGGGGGGGCGCGGCTGGGGGGGCACGGGGGGGGGTGTCAGCGGGGCAGCGATCCCCCGAAAGCCGCAAACCATCCCAACCCCTTCCAGTGCCCTCCCAGCCCTCCCAGCCCCTCCCATGGCACGCACCACACCCCTCCTCGTCGGAGCTGTCGCGACAGTCGGGGGTCCCATCGCAGCGCCACCGCCTGGGGACGCACTCGCCGGAGCCGCAAGGGAACTGTAGGGACAGGCAGGCGCGGGGGGGGCGGGGGGTCCCGCACATCGCGGGGTCCTCGTCGTTCTCATCGCGACAGTCCGGGTCGCCATCGCAGCGCCAGAGCCACGGGATGCAGCTCCCGTCGCGACATTGGAAGAAGGAGGCGGCGCAGGGCGGCGGCGGGGGCGGGGGGCCGCAGCCCAGCTCGTCACCCCCGTCGGGACAGTCGCGGTCCCCGTCGCAGGCGAAGGATCGCGACACGCACGAGCCGTCCCCGCAGCGCAGCTGGTCCGCGGCGCAGGGCAGGGGCGCTGGGGACGGCAGAGAATCGAGTCGGGGACCCCCAAAACACCCTTCAGAAGGGCACAAAACATCCCCAGGAACCCCCAAAATGTCCCATTGGACCCCCAAAATACCCCCAGGGAGGCAAAATGTCCCCTGGGACCCCTGACCTCCCCCAGGTCCCCCCAAAACCCTCCGGAGACCCTCGTAGCTTCCCCCCTTCTGCAAGGACCCCAAAACACCCTCGGGACCCTCCGAACCCTCCCAGAACTCGGGGGTCCCAGGGGGAAAAGCTCCAGCCCAGAGTGAGGCGGGGTGTGTTAATCCGGGGGGTCCCATTTTGGGGGTCCCGGCCCCATTTTCAGGCTTCCAGTCCCATTTCGTGGGGTCTTGCCCCATTTCGGAAGATTTTAGCCCCCTTTGGACGCGTTTTAGCACCACTCTGAGGGCTCCGCTCTGATATTGAAAGTTCCGAACTCATTTTGGAGTTTGACCGAACTTCGAGGGCGTTCTGCTCCCATTTTGGGAGGTTCCGGTCACATTTTTCGCGAGTTTTAATCCCATTTTTGGGGTCCCGATAACATTTTTTGGGCTCCCGGTCCCATTTCGGAGGGTCCCACTCCCATCTTTCTCTGCTTTAGCCCCATTTTGTGGGGGTCCCAATTTCCTCCCCGGCCCCACCCGGGCGCGCCCTCCCCGCGCGCCGCTCTCTGATTGGCTGGCGAAGGTCCCGCCCCCGCCGGTGGCCAGTCTAAGCTCGCCCAATGGGAGACGCGTCCGTCGCGGGGCGGGGCGGGCCGCGCGCACTGATTGGTCCTGCCCGCCCGAGGGGGCGGGGCATCCCAGCCCGTGGGGCGGGGCGTGACACGTGGGGGGGCCCGGGGGGACTTTGGGGGTCACGGCCGAGCCCCAAAACCAAAATCCACCCCGATTTCCCCACCCGTGGGACCCCCCGGCTTTGGCGGGGACAAATCGCGCTCCGGGGAGGCGACCCCCGGTGTCCCCCTCGTTCCGCCCGGTTTCCTTCACCCCGTTCCCAACCCTCCCCGGAATTCCCGGTGCCCTCCTCCGCCCCCAGCGTGGATCTGGCCATGGGGGAGGGTCCCCCACCCCCTCCTCGACCCCCTCCGGACCCCCAAAGCTCCCTCTCGGCCGCACTCCCCCACTTGCGCTCGGTGTCGCCGTCGCCGTCACCGTCGCCGCTCCCAGAAGGAGCAGGAGGATCCCGGTGATCCCGAAGCGCGTCCCGGCACTTCCCGGTCTACGCGCCCCGGTCCCAGATCCGCTCCCGGCTGTTCCCGCTCTTGTCCCGGTAGTGCCGGGTCCCATCCCGGTGTTTCCTGGCTCCTTTCCGCCGGCTCCGGGCTCTGCCTTGGGCTCTATCCCGGTTTTCCGACCGGGGCTCGGGGAGCTCCCCGGGAGCGGAGCCGGGGCTCGGAGGGATCCGGGCGCTCGGTGCTGGTGCCAGTACCGGTCAGTCCCGGAGCGGATCCCGGTGCTCGTGCTGGCCCCGCTGCCTATCCCGCTCCGTCCCCGCGTTCCCGGCACCGCCACCGCCCGTGGCCGCGGGTCCGGTCGGGCCCCATTTAACGGGCGAGGGGAGGAGCTCGGGGCGTTCAAAAAGGTGGAGGGTGGGTCGGAAAACCGGGAATGAGGGAGGGAAAAGCGGGAAGGACGAGAAGCCGGGATCGGGGGAGACGCGGATAGCGGGGCGACCGGAACAGGGGCATGGGGCAGGGGAACCAGGACAGAGGGAGGAAAGCAGGGATAAAGGGAGGAAAACCGAGAGGGACGGAGGGAAAAGCAGGAAGGAGAAGGGGCGCGGCACGGGGATCCATTTTCCCATCCAAAAGTCGCTTTTGAAGCGTTTTCCCACTTTTCACGTTGGGATTAATAATGGAGGCGATTCCCAGGGAGGCTGGAGCAGGTTCTGGGGGTAGGGGGGCACAAGGGGGCTTCAACTCTCTCAACTCCCCACCCCCCAATTCCCAGGGGAGGGAGGGGTCGTTGCTGCGGCACCTCTGGGAATGACACGAATCCCACTGTGGCCCAGGGACTCCCCAATCCCCCAGGGACCCCCCAGTCCCCCAGGGAATCCCCAATGCCCAGAATCACCCCATCAACACCTCCCAGAGACTCCTCTGGAAACCCCCAGTTCCCCCCCAGGCTCTCCCCTGGAGGCGACCGGCTCCCGTTGGATTAATTTATTAATTAATTATCGACTGCTGGGAATCCAGGGACAGCGACAGCACGGGGTGGGGGGGACTGGGATCAGCCGGGAGGATCCCAGGGGATGGAGGGTGGTCTGGGGCAACCTGGGACCACCCAGGAAGATCCAGATTGGGACCACTTAGGACAGGCTGGGATGATCCAGGACAATGCAAGGACTGATCTCAGATGATCCAGGAGGATCTAAGACCACCCAGGACAAATTGGGACAATCTGGATCTGGGATGAGCAGGGACAACTTGGGAGCGTCTGAAACAACCTGGGATGAGCCCAGCTGGACCATCCAGGAACACCCAGATCCGGGCCAGGCCGGGAGCTCTGGTGGCTGTGGCAGTGCCGATTCTGGCATAAATACGGACGAGGTTGGGCATGGTTTTTTTGGGATTTTCAGGATTTTGGGAATTCCGGTGTCGCTGCCGTTGGAGCTACAGGGGAGAATGAGGGTGGGGGGCAGGGGGTTCTGGGGTTTCGCAGAATTCTGGAGCCGTGGAATGTTTGGGTCAGTCATCCTCAGTGCCGCTGCCGGAGCGATCCTGCAAAGGGGGGAACAGGGGTGAGGAACTGGAGGCCAGGACAAGGTGTTTGGGAGGTTCAGGATAGGTTTTGGGGGTCAGGTCATGGATTTGGGATTGAGATGAGGCACTCTGGGGTTCAGCTCAAAATCTGGGGTCAGGATGAAGGATTTGAGGCTCATTCCCAGGATCTGGGGAGTCCAGCCCAGGATTCAGAGGTCAGAAAGAGGGATTTTGGGACACTCCCAGGATTTGGGGTCACTGCCAGGATCCAAGGTCACTGCTGGGATTTGGGGAATTTGGCTCAGGATTCAGTGTAAGGGTGAAGGATCAGGGGTCACTCCCTGGATTTGGGGGCCTCTCTCAGGATCCAGGCTCTTTCCAGGATCTGGTGCCATTCCCAGATTCTCTCACCTCCTCCTGCTCGTCCTCGCTCTCATCGTCGCTCAGGAGGGGTTTGGGGCGTCCCCCCCGCCCCCCCCGGCGCCGGCCCTTCCCGCGCTCCGGAACCTTCTCCTTTCGGCCCAGACGGATCTTCACCTTCACCGAGCGAGCTGGGGGGAATCCAGGCCCTCCGGATGATCCTGACCTTCCCCTGCCCTCCCCTGCCCTGCCCTGCCCTCCCCTCCTCTCTCCTCCCCTCCCCTCCCCTCCCTTTCCCTCCCCTCCATCCCAACGCCCACCCTCGGATTCAGAGCCTTCCTCCTCTCCCTCCTCCTCCTCCTCGCTCTCCTCTCCGTCGCTCTCCTCCTCCTTTTCCACCTTCTGCCGGACGCTGGTGAACACGGACTGGAGCACGATGGAATCCTCGTAGATCTGGGGCAAAGGGGGGCACTCAGGGTCACTCCAGGCTGCCCCTAGCCACCGTGGCTGTTGTCCCAGGCCCTTACTGGCCATTCCCAGCCCTTCCCAGGCGCCATTCCGGGCTGCTCCTGGCTATGCCGGGTGCTCCTCCCTCCTTTTCCGTACCAGGGACCCCTCTAGGTTGAAGGTCTGGGCGTTCTGGCACAGCAGCATCACGTCCTTCTCCAGGTCGTTGAGGCTCCGGTACTTGTGGTTCCGGATCCGCTCCTAGGAGCAGGAGAAGGGATGAGGGGGAGCCCAGAGGGTGGGATCCAGTGGATCCTGACAGATCCAGGGGGATCCCAGTACCTTGATCTTCTTGAAGTCCACAGGTTTCCGGATGAGCTCGTAGTATTCTGGCAGCTCCTTGCGGGACGGGAGCTGGATGAAAACCTCGCTCAGCTGTCGCCCGCTGCTGCTGTGGGGGGGAAAATGTCTGTGAGGGGTGGCCTTCCTCATCCTCACCCACGTTTTCATCCTCATCCTTGTCCTCTTTATCCCATCATCCTCATCCTCATCACCCTCATTCCCTCCCATCCCATCCCATCCCATCCCATCCCATCCCATCCCATCCCATCCCATCCCATCCCAGCCACATTGTGTCACCCATGGGAACCCCAGGAATGTCTGGCAGTGCCAGGAACGCCCGAGAGCCTCCAGCAGCACCTGGCCCCCCTCACCTGTCCTTGTACTTGATGACGGCATCCACGATTTTCCGCATTTTCCGGGTCAGGGGGGGTGGATTTGGGGACAGTTTTTCAGCTGGGGGCCGTCCTCGCTTCTTCTGCTTCCTGCTCTCCTCGTCCTTGTCCCGGCTCCGGGCGCTCGGGGGGGGCCCCGTGGGCCCCTCGGGCTCCCGCTTCCTCTTCCGGGAGGATTTCTTCTGCCGCACTTCCTCCTCGATCTCCTCCAGCGTCCCCTCCTCGATGGCCTGCAGGAAATAGGGACGGAGATCCTTGGGACTGGGGATCCACAGGGATGGGGGCCCGCAGGGACTAGGGGGTCCTGGAAAGATGGGGATTGCCAAAGGGACCAGGGCTCCTGGAAAGATGGGGGACCTTTGAGTGTTTTTTCCATACCCCACGGGCCTTTTTCAGGTCCTGCAGGTGTTTTCCCAGGGACCCTGGAGATTTCCCAGCCCCCCGAGGCGCATTCCCCACCCTCCAGGTGGATGCACCCCGGCAATACCTTCAGCCACTGTTTTTCCGTCAGGGAATCGCTGTAATCCACCTCCTTGCGGTGCCGGGAGCCGCGGCCGAACATCTTCTCCTCCTCCTCCTCACAGGTGAGCCGCTCCACCTCGGCGTCGTCCTTCAGGATCCAGGATGGGAGCTCGTCCTCCTCCATCAGCCGCGGCTTCCGCTTGGGGTTCCGCGCCTCCTCGCGCCGCCGGTCCAGGTCCATGCGCTGCCGGGGCACAAACAGTCACTGGGGTCTTGGCAGGGCCCTGGCTCACAGGGACAGGTGGGGATGAGGGACGAATCCAAAGGGGAATTTTGGGGAGATCTGAGGTGCGATGGGATCAGGGGGATGCTGCTGGAGAACAGGGGTGGAGGAGCCATGCTCAGAGCCAGAGGCTGCTTTGGGAACTGGAGGAACTTGGGAATGGAAAACATTTTGGGAGCTGAAGGAAGCAACTCTGGGAGCTGCAGAAACCACACGATGAGCTGGGAATTGGGAGCTGGGGGTGTTCCAGGAACTGGGAGTGATTTGTGAACTCCCAGAGGAAGCCTTGGAGCAGCACAGGCCGCACAGCTGAAGCATCAGGAAGAGTTTTAGGAACTGAGAAGAGTCTGGGAATTGGGACAGTTTTGGGAATTGGAGGTGCTCAGGGCCTCCCCCTGCCCCGCTCCTTGTCCGGGTCCAGCACCCTTGGCCTGGCCACTCCCTGCATGCTGGGACAGGGTCCCTGAGGGGTCCCCAGACCGGGAACGTCGCTGGCACTGAGGCTCCTGCCCCAGGACCAGCCCTCGCTCCTCATCCCCCTCCCTCCCTCCCTTCCCTGGGCTGCAGGAATTGGGGATGTGGAAGTGGCTTTTTCCACATCTCCTCCTCTTCCTGAGCTGATCCCGTACCCAAGCTGGGAGCCTCCTGCCCTCCTTCATCCTCCTCCCCCTTCATCCTCTTCCTCTCTGCTCCTCCTGCTCATGGATACCTCAACTCCCCCCTTCTCTTCCTCCTCCCACATGGAGACCCCAAAGCCCTCTTGCTCCTCCTTTGCCTCTTCTCCTCCTCCTCTCCTTTCTCCTCCTCTTCCATGGGGGATCTTTCTCTCCTCATCTCTCGCTCTCTGCTTCCTCCCCCCTTTTTCTTCCTCCTCGCAAGACCTCCCTCCTCCTCCTCCCCCTCCTTCTGTCCTTTTTCCTCCTTGTGAGATCTTCCTCTTTTCCTCCTCTCCTTCCTCTTCCTCCTCACAAGACCCTCATCCCCTGCTCCTCTTCCTCCTCCTCCCCCTGCTCCTTTTTTCCTCCTTGTGAGACCTTTCCCCATCTCCTCCTCTCCTTCCTCCTCCTCCTCCTGCGCTGCCCTTCCTCCCCGTCCCCCCGCTCCTCCTCCTCACCATGAACAGGTCGAACTCCTCCTCGTGCCGGGCGATCATCTGGTTCACAGTCTCGTCGTCGGGCACCTCGTCCTCCTCCTGGGAAAAGTGGAACGGGGGGATTGCGGCGCTGCCCCAGTGCCCCCCGAGCCCCTCCCTGGGCCCGGGCTTGGGGGGCCGAGCGCTCCCCTCTGCGTCTCTGCTGGCGTTTGGCCCCTTCTGGGGCACTTCAGGCTCCTTTCGCTCATTCTTTGCTGCTTTCAATGGTTTTATTTTATTTTTTTTTCCTTCCTCTTGGGTGGTTTCAGTGTATTTTGCTTGGTTTGGGGCTGTTCCCGTGTTTTTGCTCATTTTGGGGTGTTTTAGTATCTACTTGCTCATTTTTTTGGTACTTCAGCTCGTTTCAGGGTGGTTCTAGCTCAGTTTGGGGCATTTTTTTTTAGCTGGACTTTCGATGTTTCTGTGTTGTTTTCCCTCATCTCTGGGTGGTTTCAACTCGTTTTTCGCTGTTTTCAGGGTGGTTTTAGGCGGTTTTTAGCTCATTTTGGGGGCTTTCAGTGTGATTTGTTTTTAAAGGTTTCTCATTTTCAGGCATTTTTATTCATTTTTGTCCTCAGCTCATTTTGTCTTCCAGGCAGTTTCTTCCCATTTTTGGCTCAATTCAGGCCATTTTAAAGTCTTTTGTGGCTGTTTTTGTGCTGTCTAGCTCATTTTGCCTGGTTTTGGGCCAGTTTCTCTCACCTTTGGCACCTTCAGGCTGGTTTTACCTCACTTTCAGGCCTTTCAGTCAGGTTTTCACCCACTTTTGGAACTTTCAGGCCATTTTTTCTCCCTTTTGGCCTTTTCAGGTAGATTTAAACTCATTTTTGGCTGCTTTCAGGCTGGTTCTAACTAATTTTTAGCACTTTGGTCTCACTTTAACTCCCTTCTGGCACTTTCATGCCAGTTTTAGCTCATTTTTGGCTGTCTTCAGACTGTTTTTTCCCCCAGTTCTGACACTTTCAAGCCATTTTCATCTTATTTTTGGTACTTTCAGGCTGGCTTTACATAATTTTGGGCTTTTTCAGGCCGTTACCATTTACTCTTAGGCATTTTCCGGCTAGTCCGAGTGCCCTTTTGGCCGTTTCAGGCCATTTTAAATCTCATTTCTGGCACTCTCGGGCCGTTTCAATCTTGCATTTGGCCTTTCCAAGCTGTCTCTATCTTGTTTCTGGCCCTACCCAGCCCGTTTCTCTCTGGGTTCTGTCCCTCCCTGGCCGGCTGTGGCGCGGCGCAGCGGGCGGTGCTGGCGGGAGGATTGAATGGGCAGTGGAGACTGAACGACCCCGCTCACCTTTAGAGGTGCTTCCTCCGACTCAGCGCCCAGGCACAGGGAGGAGGCAGCGTGGGGGAAGCTGCCACTGCCCGCGCTCTGTCTGCTCTGTGGATAAACACAGGGATTCAGTCTCCAGGGCTGTCAATCCGGCGCCTTTGTTCCCGATGCTACTCCCAAAAAATTCCAAACAAGCTGCCATGCTCCTGCTCTGGGGTTGGTTTGTTGGTTTTTTTTTTTTTTTTTTTACTTTTTTTTTTTTTTTTTAAACTCCTCTTCTCTCTGGCTCCTGACCCCCAAAATTCCTGCGGGAACTCTGCTGCGGCCCTCACCTCATCCTGCTCCTCGTGCTCCAGGATGGCCTGAAGGAATGCCCGGCGCTCGTGGCTGGAGGATTTCTGGTCGAACATCCCGGCCTGGATCACCTTCTGATCCACGTTGAGCTTGTACTTGGCGGCCGCCAGGATCTTCTCCTCCACGCTGTTGACGGTGCAGAGCCGCAGCACGCGCACCTCGTTCTGCTGCCCGATGCGGTGCGCCCGGTCCTGCGCCTGCAGGTCCTGGGGGAAGGGGCAGCGATGGCACCGGGCTCCCAAAATCCCCACTCTCCTTCTCAAAACTTCAAAGGCCTGAGGGTGTTCGGGGATCCCCAAGGATCGCTGGGATGGGATCACTAGGACTGTATAAGTCCTGTGGGTCAGGGCAAGTGTTGCGAGAGGGGCGCCAAAAATCCCACCTTTGTCCTCAAAATCCATGGGGAAGATGTGGGATGAGACCTGAGGGGAGCTCAGGGGTTCCCAAGAATCACAGGGATTATGGGAGGTCCTGTGGGAAGGGGCAGTGCTGGCCAAGAGGTGCCAAACTCCACTTTTAGCCCTGATGGGATGCACCCCAAGGGCTTTCAGAGATCCCCATGGATTATGGGAATTTGGGTAATGGGATTGTTGGGACCATGTAGGTCTGGAGGAAACAGCCACACTGGCCAGGAGGTGCCAAAATACCTGGTTTTAACCTCAAACAAACCACAGGAGAGATGTGGGATGCACCATGAGGAGTTCAGGGATCCCCAAGGATTACAGGAATTTGGGGAATGGGATCACGAGGAGCCCAGGAACAGGATTCTTGTAGGAAGGAGGAGCATTAGATGAGGGGTCCCAAAAACCCCGTTTTTATCCCCAAAGACATGGGGTGTGCCCTCAGCAATCCCAGAGGATCACGGGAATTCCAGAACGGGGTCAGCTGCTCTTTCCTTCGCAGACAGAGGGTGCAGGGAAAACCCAGCACTGGGATTTGGGGGAGGCTCTCCAGCACAGCACTGCTGGGACTCGGAGAGCGACTCGGGAGGAATTCCAGCCCCATGGCTCCTCTCTGGGTCACTTGGTTTTGGGATCGGTTCATTGGGTTTTGGGTCAGTCACTTGGTTTTGGGTCACATCAGTGACACGGCTCGGCTTTTGGTTCAGTTGAATTTTAGGTCGGTTAGTTGGGCTGATTTGGGGTCGTTGAGCTTTTGGATTGCTCTTTGGGTGGGCCAATGGGTTTTGGGTTGATTTTCAGGTCAATGGATCAGGGTTGGGGTGCTTTGTGGGCTGATTTGATTTTTGGGTGGATTTCCGGTTCTGCGGCTCCGCTTCGGGCTCTCTCCGCAGGCGGGGCCTGGCCGTACCTGGTGCGGGTTCCAGTCGCTGTCGAAGATGATGACGGTGTCGGCCGACTGCAGGTTGAGCCCCAGCCCCCCGGCCCGTGTGCTCAGCAGGAAGATGAAATACTCGGAGCCCGGCTCGTTGAATGTCTTCAGCAGCATCCCCCGGTCCTCTGCTTTGGTGGTGCCTGGAATCCCACACAGGCATCACCCCTGCCCCGGCACCGAGGGGCATGGAGGGCCCAGAGGGGGCTTCATTGGGAATGGGGTCCTGAGAAAGGTCGGGCTGATTTTGGTAGGGAGATGGGAAAAGGGGTGAATGCTGCGCTGAGGTCTCCCCAAAGTCGGGATCGCAGCAGAGTTGGGGCCATTTTGGGGCTGTCAGCAGGGACACGTGGGGGCCACGGGTCACGTGCTGCGCTCCTAATTTGTGTTCGTTTCAGAATCACGGAATGATTGGGTTGGGGGGGACCTTAAAGCCCATCCTGCTCTGATTCAACCCTGCAATCCAACCAATTAATGCACATTTTAGTCCCATGGGAGTCTCTGGGGCCCTCTCCCAACCCGACAGGATTCCAGGACTAATCAGGAGATCAGCTGGAAATAAATGGGAAAAACAGCAGCAGGCAGTGGGGACACGATGCCTCGATATCCATCTTTGATATCCTGATATCAATCTGGACATCGGTATTTGACATCTTGACATCAATCTTCTATAACTCGGTATCAATCTCTGATATCTTGGTATCAGCCTGGATAGAAACCTTGATCTTGCTATTTTTAATGCTGATCTTGATACAAACCCTGACATTGATCTTTCTATTGGCATCTCAATATCAATGTCTCAAGATGCATCTTGCAACCTGGATATCAAGATATTGATTTTGATATCTCGATATCAATCTCAGTATCGATCTGGATGTCTTTGATGTTAATCCTAATATAAATACTGATATCAATCTGGCTATCTCAATATCTCAGTATTGACCTTGCAATCTGGATATCAAAATATTGATATTTAAAATCTTGATGGGAATCCTGATACAAACCTTGACATCAATCTCACACAATCTCGATATCAAGACATTGGTCTTAATATTTTTTGACATCTTATCTCACTTTCTCCCTTGATGCCTTTTTGGACATTACAATTACAACGTAATTGTAATTTACTTCCATATCTTCACGTCTATTTGTTACCTTTACAGATTAGAGACTTATCTTTGTATCTTGATGGGTTTGTATTTTTGTACCTTGATATTCCCCAATGTCTTTCTGTCCGGCCCAGTATCTCCATTTCTTTACATCTTGATCTTTCTTGATGCCTTGACCTTGAACTCCACCTTGACCAGGGCACCCCTGACTGTCCCCCCACCCCATCTGGGGCACTCACCATCCAGCCTGAGGTATTTGAAGCCACGGTAAGCAAAATAATCCTCCATGATGGTCATCAGGGAGGTCATCTGGCAGAAGAGCAGCACCTTGTGGTTGGTGGCCCGGAGCTTGGGCAGGATCCGGTCCAGGAGCTCAAACTTCCCGGAGGCACGGTATAAATCCAGCCTGGCATGGATAAAAACAGGCACAGTGAGAGAAACACTGGGATTCCAGGCCAAAAATGTGGTGTCTCCCCCTTGCTGGGATCATCTGGCTCCCTGGCGTGGGGGTGGTTCACCCCTAGAAACCATCTGAGTTTGCAAATTCACAAATTTCTCCACCGGCAATCCCAAAGTCAGTGACTCACCCCTGCACGATCCCGCCAGTGAACCCCAAGTGCTCTGAGAAGGATTCCTGAAATCAGGAAGGGAAACAGTGTCAGAAACCAGCATGAAGTGGCCCAAACAATCTGGATCTGTCGCTAAAGAGCCAAGCCCTGCTCCCCCTCAGTTCCCTCAGGAAGCTGGCGAGCGAATGGATGGGTTTGGGTGGAAAGCAGTGGTGGCAGTGGGTGGGCCCAAGGACCTGATTTGGTGCATCCTTGTTGGGTTTAGCTTTGCTTAGGTTTATCCCTGTTCGGGTTTATCCCCATTAGGGTTCTCCTTGTTTGGGTTTATCCCTATTAGGGTTCTCCCTATTTGGGTTTATCCCCATTAGGGTTATTCCTGGCTTTGGTTTATCCCCATTAAGGTTCTCCGTTTGGGTTAATCCCCATTAGGGTTCTCCCTGTCCAGGTTTATCCCCATTAGGGTTCTCCCTGTCCTGGTTTATCCCCATTAGGGTTCTCCCTGTTTGGGTTAACCCCCATTAGGGTTCTCTCTGTTCGGGTTTATCCCCATTAGGGTTCTCCCTGGTTTTGGTTTATCCCCATTAGGATTCTCCCTATTCGGGTTTATCCCCATTAGGGCTCTCCCTGGTTTTGGTTTATACCCATTAGGGTTATTCCTGGCTTTGGTTTATCCCCATTAAGGTTCTCCCTGTTTGGGTTAACCCCCATTAGGGTTCTCCCTGTTCGAGTTTATCCCCATTAGGGCTCTCCCTGGTTTTAGTTTATCCCCATTAGGGTTCTCCCTGGTTTTGATTTATCCCTTTTGTTGGTTCAGCCCTGGCTTTCCCAGGTTTAACCCCGCTGGGTTTGTGCCTGTTTGGGTTCATCCCCCTGCATTTATCTCCCTTTCCTCACGCCGGCCCCACCTCGATGTGCTGGAACATGTAGGGGTGGTTGCAGATCTTGCGCAGCTGCATGATCGTGTTCATCAGCGTCTTCGTGCCACCTTTGCCCTGCCAGGAACCGTCCAGGAGGTTAAAAGCCCTTATCAATGCTGGCTTCCATCCTTATTCGCCAGTCCAGCACTCCCAGGAATGTTTCCCCCGCAAAGGGGGCTCAGAGACATTAAAATAAACTGAAGGTTTTAAGAAACCTCCAAGTTCACTCAAGGCGAGGCTGCTCCTACCTGGCTGTTTTGGGGAAATGGAGCTAGAAAACAGGGAATCTCCCACCCCCAGCCTTTAGCTGGGATAAAAGTGTCTTTTCCCAATTAATTTGTGTCTTAATTCTGCTCACAGACCCACTGATGGCTTTGAGGAGCCTCTGTGGATCACCCAAATATGCTGGGGGCCCAAGCTCAACCCAGGCCGCAGTGGAGACAAGCTCGCCCACACCCGGCACTCCCTGCAGCGATTCGCAGTCCAGACCTTCTTGTCTTTCTCGGAGCCATCTGTGAGCAGGACGCCCTTGGCCTGCATGTGCCGGTACAGGACCCGCTGCAGCGCCGACATGTCGCACTTGATCACGTACTCGACCTGTCAGGACCCAGCAGGGAGTCACGCCCCGTTCCCAAGGGATCCAACCCAACAGGACCCAGCGTGGAGTCACACCTGATTCCCAGAGGACCCAGCCCAACAGCCTGCTCAGACTGACCCAGCAGTGACTGCGGAGCGGGATCAGACCCCACCCACACGGCCCAGGATGGGGAAGAGCAGCTGTAGTCCAGGATTGAGAGGGCTGGGATGGACCCAAAACCCCACCCTAAGAACTCCCCAAGCCCTCAGGTCCCAGAAGGATGAACCCCAACACCTGTTCAACCCATCCCAGCAATGATTCCGGAGCGGGATACAGCTCCACATGCATTTCCCAGCCTGGGTAAGAGCAGGATGTAACCCCCCAGTCATATCCTGGGATGGGGAAAGGCGAGGGCACCCTCCAGTGTCACCTTTTCCGGGAGCTGAGCTTCCACCTCCTTCTTGAGGCGCCGGAGCAGGAAGGGCCGGAGCACCTTGTGCAGGCGGCGGATGATGAGGATCGTCTCCTCCTCGTTCAGGTCCACCTGGCCAGGGAAGAGAATCACCACCAGGAACAGGAATTGTCATTGGAAACAGGACTGGATGGACCCCCAATATCCCAAAACACTGGGTTCCCTCTGCTTCCAGAACCCCCTGACCCTCAGCTCCTGGTGGGATTGATCCAATTGCCTGCTCGACCCAACAGCGAGTCAGGAGCAGGATGAAGCTCCATGGAGTGTATCCCAGGATGGGGAGGGCAGGGAATTGTCACCAGGGAAGGGAACTGTCACCTGGAGAAGGGAACAGAGCCCTCAAGGGTAACACTGATTCACCTCCCACAGCTCCAGGGACACTTCCAACCTCTCCCTATCCATTAACACCAACTCCAAACCTGCCCCCCCTGCCCACAGCCCCCCTCTGCTCCTGCACCTTCTCCCCAGTCATGGCGAACGGCGCGTTGAACCACTGCTCAAAGGTGCTGCAGCTCTTGAAGATGGTCGGCAGCAGGAAGTTGAGGAGAGCCCAGAGCTCCGGGAGCTTGTTCTGGAGCGGGGTCCCGGTGAGCAGCAGCCGCCGCGGGGCCACGTAGTGGGTGTTGAGCACCTGGGTCAGTTTGCAGTGGTGGTTCTTCATGCGGTGCCCCTCGTCCACGATCATGTACTTCCAGCGGATCTGTGTGAGCAGGAAGGGCAGGGATGGGGAGCCAGGGGCTGGGGGGTGCCTGGAGCAGCCCACGGTGCCAGAGCAGCTCAGAGAGGGGAACATGCTGGGAGTGTCCCCCCCTGTCAGGAGAGACCTGCAATGGGATGGGAATCCAGGGGATTCCTGCCAGGATGGTTGATTCCAGCTCCACTGAGGAGAAGGCCCTAATCCCTCAATCCCAAAATTTGGGATTTGGAGCATTATCTAAGTGTTGTTCCATTGGCACAATGTTCCATCCTACTTATCATCCCCCTGTGGCCGTGGATCTGAACCCTGAGGCAACAAGGGTCTTGGAGGGATCCAATTAATATTAATCATCCAAGGAATTTTTCATGAAAATGAAACCATGGATCTGATGGATCACGGGATATGTCACCAAAAATAAGGAGCAGGAATTCTGCCTCAGCTTTGGCTGCCGAGGGGGAGCAGCTCACGCAGAGGCTCCAGGGAATAAAATGCCAGGTTTTGGTATAAACAAGGCAGGGATTTTCCTGGTTGCAGCATCCTTGAGCACTTCGAGGCTGTGAAAACCCCCAGCGCTTCCTGGCCTCACCTTGGCCAGGATGTGCTTGTCCTTGATGATGTACTCGTAGGTGGTGAGCAGGACGTTGAACTTCCCGCTGCGGAGCTGAGGAACGAAGGCGCGCCGCGCCGCCGGAGAGCCCTGCAGGGAGAATCCCAATGGAAACGTCAGGCCAGGAGAGAATTTCCAGCATGGGGGTAGGAGGGGCTGTCACCCACAGGCAACAGCAAAGCGAGGAGGTTCGGGGTTTCCTGCTGCTGAGGAGCAACCAAAAATGGTTGGATTCATGGATTTGGTTCATGAATTTGGAGCTGGGAAGTGCAGCTTGCTCAGCATGACGGTAACAGAGTGGGAAGAGGAAAATGGAAGCTGGGATCCAAGGAATGCGATACTCACCTTGTAGGAGACCTTGACCACGGAGGGAGCCCATTTGTCGAACTCGTAGGCCCAGTTGGACAAAGTCCTGGGGGAAGGACAGAGACAGGGTGGGAAGCTGGGTCTGTGGGGCTGCAGTGGCAGCTGGGTGAGACTCCGCCAGCGCTGTGGCACTCACGAGAGCGGGACAATGATGAGGAAGGGGCCGTTGATCCGCTTGTGCTCCATGAGGTACGTGATGAGGGCGATGGTCTGGATGGTTTTCCCCAGTCCCATCTCATCAGCCAGAATCCCATTGAGGTTGTTGTTGTACAGGGACACGAGCCACTCCAGGCCTTTGATCTGCGGGAGTGCGGATGGGGGTGGGAATGGGGTAACATAATTAACTGGTAACACAATTGAGAGTCAAAGGAATTGGGATACTGCACGGATTCACACAGAACTCGACGGGATTGGCTTTCAGCAGGGAGTGAATCCAGCCCCTTATCCCACTCCAGCTCATTATCCCACACCATTCCATTCACTATCCCCCACCACCTCAGATTCGTTGTCCTTCCCCAGCTCTGGCTCCTCATCCTTCCCGAGCTCTGGCTTCTCATCCTTCCCCAGCTCTGGCTCCTCATCCTTCCCAGCTCTGGCTCCTCATCCTTCCCCAGCTCTGTCTCCTCACCCTGCTACAGCCATTATCCCACCACAGCCCTTCATCCCGCACTGCATCCAGCTCCCCATCCCACTGCCCCATTCCCTGGCCACCCCGATCTCTGTTCCCTGCCCGGCCCCCACACCTGGTACTGCTTGAGGACGCCGTTGACCATCAGGGCCGACTGCTTGTCCACGCGCTCGGTCACGGCGTGAGCCACGGCGTAGTAGGACTGCAGCCCCCGTGCCAGCGCCTGCGACACCCCGTACTCGTCATCCACGTCCTGCTTGGCATTCCTGCCCCAAAAACCGGGATAATGCGTCATGGCACGGGAGGAAGCACAGGGGGAGTAAATGGGGTGAGAGGGGAAACGGGGGCAAAACTGGAATAATGGGTGAGAAGAGGGACCTGGGGAAAATATGGATTGAACAGGGGGACAGGGGGAAACTTGAAAGAAAAACAGGAACAACAGAAGAGAGGGTGATCTTGAGATGGAAAAACATGGATGAGAGGGGGCGGATCCCTGCTCCTCATCGGCAGGAATGGGAAAATGAAGAAGGAAAAAGGGGATGATTGACACTTTTGGGGTGGAAAAAGGGAGGTCTGAAGGATGATGCTGTTGGGGGAGTTCCTGGGAACTCGTTCCTGTGCGAGGTGGTTTTCCCACTGAATTTCCAGATAAAATGCCTTATTATAGCTCATTTTGGGAAGACTGGGAAAAAAATGGGCTGGAGGAATGCTGCTTGTGGAACCCTGCTCCTGGGGCAGGGAAGTGATTTGGAAGGGGAAGCTGGAGCAGGAAAATGGGAAGAGGGAGGGAAGGCCTCACTCGATGATGTGTCGGGCATCCACTTCCGAGACGTCATCACTGTCTGGATCTGGAATCTTCTTCTTCTCCTCCACGGGCAGCGCTGGCTGTGCCGGCTGTGGCTGCTCCTCTTCCTCCTCCTGTGGGATTCCCAGGAATTCCAGGGAAAACACCCTCGGGAACACCCTGGGAAGCACCCACCCCCTCCCACCCAAAGCTCCCAGAGATGGAAGGCTCCTTGCCATTCCCTCTGGAGACATGCCAGGAATATTCAGGATGAAAACTGAGGTCTCCGAAAGGGAATTTCCCTTTTGTGTTCCCAGCTTCCCAGCACTTGTTCAATGCAGGGATTCCATTTTATCTCACTATTTTGTTAAATTTTTGTGCATCAGTTAATTGTGCTTTTAAAATACCTTTTTCCCTTTTTTTTTATTCTACTGCAAGTAATTTTATCTGGCTTTATCCTATTGTTATGTCCTATTTTGCCCTATAGCTTTATTCCACGTTGTGCTACTGCTCTGTCTCATGTTAATCCACATTATCCTCCTGTTTCATTCCATTTTATCCCGTTTTTTCTGAGCTGCCCAACAGCCATTGCCAAGGTCAGCCCTTTCCTGTTCTTCCCAGGACATTCCCAGTGGCAATGTGGCAGGACCCCCCTCACCTCCTCCTCCTCCTCAGAGCCGCTCTCCTCACTGTCAGAGCGTGGAGCCACCTCATACCTGGGGGAAAACAGAGAAACAAGGAATTGCAAACGGAATTTATCTGGAATTTTCCTGTTCCCTCCTGGCTCTTACACACCCAGCCTCCGATTTTCTCCCGGGTCCAGCATTCTGAGCCCTCCACTCCCATTCCCAACCCCAGCGTGCCCAGCTCCAGTGTTTCCAATTTCCCAGTGCCATTCCCAAGCCCAGTACTCCCAGCTCTGCCCAGCTGCAGCATTCCCAGCCCCCCCATTCCCAGTGCTCCTGGCATACCCAGGGTTCATTTCCAGCCAGGCCTCGAGCTGCCCGGCCTTGGGCGCGTCAGTGCCAGTGAGGATCTTCCCACTCTCCACGTGGATCACCTTCACCGGGAGGTCGCTCATCTGGCTTGTCTCGTCCAGTGGCTGTGGGAGAAGCCCAGGGATCAGGATTGGGAATTTTTGGCCCCAAACCCCCATGAACCCACTGGGAAAAGTGGGGGAAAGGCTTGGAGGGAGAATCCTGAAGAAGCCGGTGGGACACAGTCTACACTCCCTGCCCATAGTGGGCTGCAGGGGGATGATCCCTATGGCCCCCCAGGATCCTGGGATGAGCCTGGACTCACCTCCCCGTCGGGGCCGATGGCTGGAGCCTGTCCTTCAGCATTCTCTGCCTTCTGTGGGAGCAACAGGGCAGAAGGAGGAGGAAGAGGAAGGAGAGGAAAAGGATAGGAAGGTGAAGAAAAATGGGAAGGAGACAAAGGATGGGAAAGAAGAAAAGGAGAGGAGAAAAGGAAAGAGGACAAGAGAAGGAGAGTGAAGAGAAGAAGTAGAGAGAAGAAAGAAAGGCAGAAGACGAGCAGGCGGAAGGAGAGGGGAGTCAGCCTGGGCACTCCAGCCCGGGCAGTCCCTCCATGAGCCATTCCCAGTGCCATTCCTGGAGTTTCTTTCTCCTTTCTCCCACCTTCTTCTTTTTCTTCTTCTTCTTCTCCTTGGCCACCTGGGCCGCCTTGTGTTGCCGCACGAGCTCTGTCAGGTTGGCCACGTACTCGTCTGTCTGCTGCAGCAGGTAGGCCAGGCGCTTGTCCTTCTTCTGGTCAATGAGCTTCCGGTAGCCTTCCTCATCCTCTGCCTACCCGGGGGGAGTAACGCACTTGGGATGGCAGCTGGGAGCAGCCTGACCTCATCCCAAACAGCCCTCAGGGAGTACAAAAACCCCGCTGCATCTCCCCGATCCCGGCCCTGCTGCCTCTTGGCCGCCTCGTCCCTGTGGCTGGCTCACCATGAGCCGGCGCATCCGCTCCTTCTCGATGCGCTCGTTCTCCTTCTTCTGCTCGCGCTCCGTGTTGGCATGGTACGTGGCCACCGCCTTGGTCAGCTTCTGGATCTTGCCGCTCACGCTGCGGTGGTATTCCTTGAAGTCCTTGGCATGCTGCAAGATGCTGTTGAGGTACTCCTGTGGGAACAGGACGTGGCTGTCAGACAGAGCACAGGGCTCGGCACGCAGGGATTCCATGGGAAGTTGGAACGGTGGAGTTGGGAGGGACTGGTGGTCACTGGAAGGGAGCAATGGGAATTGGAGGGACCCAACAGCCCTCAGAGAGTACCAGTAGCCATCCTATAGTCCCCGTGGCCATCGAGCTGTCCCAAGGGCCACTGAGCCATCTCAACAATCATGACCAAACCCTCAGCCACCATGACCCAGAGTCAAGCCCCCCCAACCTCCACATCAGGTGATTCCCTTCAAACTCCCATCCCTGTCGCCTCCTCGCCCCGATTCCCGGGAATCTCCTGACCTGGTGCTTCTGCCGGCGCTTCCGTTCCTGCTCGATCTTCTGCTGCTTCTCCAGCTTCTCCGTGATGCGTGCCTCACGCAGCGACTGCCGCTTGCTGCGCTTGTAGGCTTTGGCGTTGAGTGCCGTCTCCAGCGCCGTGTCCCGCCGCATGCACACCACCACCTCCTGCCGCAGCTGCCGGCCCGGGAGAGCCGTCAGCCCCCGGGAAACGGGAGCCCTGCTCCCAAACCCCGCCGCTCCCAGCACTCACCTGGCGCTGGAAGTTGAGCAGCCGCAGAGCCTTGAGCTCGATAGTTGCTTTGGTCCGCAGGTCCCCGGCCAAGGAGCCGGGAAGGTTTTCCAGCTCTTGGATGCGGTGGGCGATGCGGGCTTGGAGTCTGCAGAGGAGGGGGAGGGATTTCGGGACGAGTTCAGCTCACTCCCAACCCAGCTCCCATTGGGAAGAGCGTGGGAGCAGGGCGAGGGCATTGGGAAGTCACTTTCAGAATCCTGGGACGATTTTTAGGGACCCCCACGGGAACAAGGACACGGCAGGACCAGAGCACGGCCAGGGAAGGGCAACGGAGCTGGGAAGTGCCAGGGAGAATCTCCAAGGAAAATGTCCTCCAGCTCATCCCTCCGGATCTTGGGAAGCAGCAAAATGGGATGGAGGCAGCTGGAGACGGGAGAAACCTTGGGAGTCTCCAAGGAAAACACACTCCCTCTCACCCTTCTGGACTGACTGACATTGGGAGGCAGGAAAAGAGGACAGGGAGAAGTTTGGGCTGGAAGAAGCCTTGGGAATCCCAAGGAATGTGTCCTCTTGCTCACCCAGAGGGGTCTCAGGAAGAAGGAACACGGACGGCGGGTACCTGGGACCGCGGGGAGCCCCGGCGATCCCCAGGAAACCCAGGCGGGGCCGCACCTGTACTCGCGCTCCTGCAGGATCTCCACGGGGTCGAGGCCGCGTGGTTTCTGGATGGGCGTGATCCGGTTCTGCTTGGGGTGCATCGGCAGCGCGGGCGGCGCCGGCTGCCCCGGCGAGGGCGGGGGCCCGGGATGCCGGGGGCACAGCTGGGGGCACGGGCGAGGGGCCCGCGGGGGCGGCAGCAGCTTCTGGGGGGCCCCGCCCGGAGCCGCCGCTGACAGCGGCCCTGCGGGAACAGGGAGTCTGGGAATGCCGGCCTGGGCATGGGCGCAGCTTCCCAGGGGACGTGGATCCAAATTCCCCAAAAAACCCTCATTATTCGGCCAGAAATGAAGTTACATTCCCCCAAAAACTTGAATATCTGACTCGGAACGAGCTCGTGGACTAACTGCAGGGATTTAATGGGAAATTCACCCCTATTCTCCTCAAAACTCCTATTATTTATCTGGAAATCAACCCTACATCCCCATAAAAGCCCAATTATTTGTCTGGAAATCAGCCTCGAATCCCCCAAAACTCCGTCTGTCGAACGGAAAATTAACTACGCTTCCTGAAGAAACTCCAGATATCTATCTCAGAATGAGCATAGGTATCACTGCATAGCTCCAGTACAGAAGTTAAACCAGACATTCACAGAATTCCAGCTCCAATTCCAGGGTTTTAACCAGGAACTTCCTTCCATTCCCACCCCCCAGAGCATCCCTTGCTCATAGATCTGGGATGAATTCCCAGAAATTTGGTGATCCAGGTCTCACCTTCTGGCCAGGGCTTGGAAGGGCCTCCGGGCGGCTGGCCCGGCATGCCGGGGGGAACTCCTGAGGGTCCGGGAGGGGGCATGTTGGGCCCTCCAATTCCTGAGAATTCCCAAAAATCAGGCAGAAAAGGGAAAAAAAAAAAAAAAGAGAAATCCCATGAGGATCCTGACACCTGGGGGAGAGTCCCAGCAGAAAGGTTGGTCTTGTGCTCTGGCTGAAGATAAGCATCTGCAGGTACTCCCCTTTCCCCTGAACTGCCAGAGTCTAGAGAGATCTGAAATCCCAGCTGCCAGAATGCCCATGGACATGGATGGGAGAAACCCAGACAGCTGGGGGTACTGGGGCAAACTGGGACCAAATGCTTCCCATGGGTCATCCGGGATGAAATGGGACGAGACCCCTTCCGATGGATCCCCTGGGATAGAATGGGATGAATTCTCTGCAAATATCCCAGGACAAGCACCCCTGGATTTCCCAGGACAGTGGGAGATGGAACAAAGTAAGTTCCCCACAGATCCCAGGCCAGAACGAGGCGAGCTCCCTGCAGATTGCTCAGGATGGAACAGGACGAGCTCCCCTCGAATCCCTCAGGACACAACTGAAACCCAAGTTCCCTCCTTTTCCCTGCAGCCCCTCCTCACCGTGAGGTCTGGAGTAGCCGGGCGGCGCCGGCCCCGCTCCGGGCGCTGGTCCCGGGCCCTGCGCGGCACCGGCAGGCGGAGGTAGAGCAGGAATCTGCGGCTGCATCCCGGGCAGTGGCCGCTTTCCCTGGACGGCCACCTGGAGGTGCTCTGGGAGCGGCTGCCCCCGCGCCAGCAGCTTGTAGGCCATGATCTGGGCACGGAGCTGGTGCAGCTGCGCCGCGTTGAACGGGGACGGGCCCCGGCCTAGTGCCGGCGAGTCTGAGCCGGAGCCGTCCAGCGCCGCACCGGAGCCGCCCGCGGAGCCGCCCGAGGGGCCGTTGGATGGCACCGGGCTGGAGGCGTGCTCGGAGCCGCCCAGAGGGGATGGATAACCTGGCAGGGAACGCAGGGACGCGCTGGGCAGCGGTGCCAGGGCTCGAGTTCCAAGCCCTGGAGAGCTGCATCTGCCCTCACAAGGAGGGACTTCCACCCCAAACCCCACGGGATTTTATCATTCCTCCCCAAAAGCCAGCATGTGGTGGACCTGGAAATAACTGGGAAGTGCTACGGGAATGCCCTGGTACCCTGGATTTAAGCACGGACTGATGAAGCCTTCCTCAACTCCAGATCCAGGATTTGGACACAGTTCCTCCCCTTCCCCCCATCATGTCTCTCCCCATGCTTCCAACCTTGGGAATGCTGATCCATGGGGCTGGGGGGGGGCCCCATTCCTGCATGCCCCCCTGGCCGCATTCCCATCCCCTTCATCTGCCCATAGCGTGGATCCTCTGACATTCCCTTCTCGTGCATCGGATCGAGGGGCTGCAGAAAGGAAACATCCCAGGAAATCAGACACCGGCAGACCATTCCTGGAGGAAATTGTGACGCTCCCAAACCACCCAGCCTACAGAATTCCCAGGGCTTGGAGCTGGAGCTCCGTTCCGTTATTTCTGGAGACGCCAGATTCCACCTGTTCTGGCCACGAAAATCCTCCCTGCAGCACAATTCCCTGGATTTTTTTATTAAATCCCCCCTGGACTACAGGCGAGGAATTGTTGTTAAAGCCTGAAACTGAAGAGGAAAAACCCCTCAATTTAACGATTCAATTAATGGGGCTGGGGTGGGGGATTTTCCCATTCCTGAGGTTTTTCAGTGCGTTTTTGAAGCGGGAGAGTTCATGAGGGATTTCAGGGGAGGGGAGGTGAAATAAGTTGGGAAGGGAAAGAAGAGAGGAATGGGAAGGGGCTGCAGGTGCAGTTCATGGATTTGATACAAATGCCTTAGTTACTCCCCTCTTCCCATCTCCTCCTGATGCTGGAGGAGGAAAGTGGATCATTCCAGCAGTGGGAATTTGCAGAGGTGACACAAGGGGGGGGCACACGAGTGGGGATCAATCCCCCAGCCCAGCCTGGGGTTCCTGAGGCCTGGAGCGCTGGGAGGCCTCACCTTGTGCAGGGGGTGGATGGGCTCCGGGGCGTAGCCCGGCGTCGGCAGCGCGTGCCCCGAGTGCCCTGAGTGTCCGGAGCCCGGCGAGGGGCCGGGAGAGGGGCCCAGCATGGACCCTGGCGAGGGACCGGGCCCGGGAGAGGGGCCAGGCCGGGGGGTCCCTCCCAGCGGGGGCTCTGGAGTCGCCATCTCACATCAGGAGCTGGAGCTGGAAGCGGGTGCCTGGAGCTGCGCCTGGAACGGGGGATCTGGGTTAATTCTTGGGATGAACTGAGGGACCACCGGGTGGGAAACACCGTCTCCAGCCCATGATCGTGGAGTGAGCTCGAAACCCTCCCAATAGTGTGTGCTGAGGAACCAGGAATTCTCTTCCCAATCCGGCCCTGAGGCTGGTGGAATGGGAAATCCGCTTCCAAATCTGTTAGCTGGGAACAAGGAGCCAGGAACCCCTTTCCAAATCCATAATTTGGGAACAAACAATGGGAATCAGCTTCCCAATCTGTCCTCGGAGCAGGGGGGATGGGAAATCTGCTTCCCAACCCATCATGGAGGGATGACGAACAGGAAACCCCTTCCACAATCCATCACCAAGGTCTCGAAACCAGGGAATCCCCAATCCACCTCTGAGGAACAAGGAACACGGAATCTGCTTCCAAATCCATTATCAAGGACCGAGGAAGGGGAATGCCCCATCCTGATCCACCCTAGTTGGCTGTGGAGAGATAAGCACCACCCTTGCACAAAGTTTGGGAATCTCTGCTCATTCAGAAGGTCCACAAAGAGAATGCAGTGCATTCTCCAACCCAAAGAAGGAGAGATTCCACCCAAAGCCACTGGAATTCTTATGGGAGATACTCCTTTTCCAGACAGATCCCTTCTCTTTTGAGGGAAAAACCTCATTTTCCAGAAAAAATCCCTTTTCCCAGGCATATTATCCATTCAGGTTGCTCTGGCACACTGAAAAACTCAGATTTCCCAGCACCTGCTTCCCCCTACATGGAGAGATCTATCCCAATTTAAGTCATTAATCTCTCACCTCCCATGGGTAAAGCTGCTCCTGCCCCCTCTTCTGACCAGCAAACAGCAATGGACAAAGTGGTTTCCCAGGAAAGAGAGGGGTTAATTCCTGCTCAATCTATCAGTTCACCCCAGCACAGCTTTCCCAGGAAAACCACTGCTATTCCAGGGAAAGCAGGGAATGAAGTTGTAATTAAGCTCCATTCCTGCTCTTTTCCAGCCCTGTTACCATCATTCCCTCCCACCCACGGGAATTTTATGCATAATTCCAAGGCAACCGGTCATTTAAAAAAAAAAAAAAAAAAATTCCTGTGGGATGTCAATTCCCAGATCCTGGGGAGAGGGGGTTCCAGAAATCCCAGCACCTACCTACGGGCATGGCAGCCCTCGACGCTCTGGAGGGATGAGCTCTTAACGCTGGGCTGCGGGAGAAACCGGGAAGTGATTTGGAATGAAGTCGGGAATGTCATTATTCAGCAGCACCGCAGCACTCACAGAGCACAAGGCTCCTTAAAAATGGCCATTTCCTCATGGATGAGCCCAATTCAGGGTCTGTTTGGGGAATTTGCTGATTTCCAGTGAGGAAACATTCCAAAATCCAGTAAAAAATTGCTCATAATAATTCCTGGAGGCAGTGGATTCCAACTGCTCCAGCCACAAAAATCATTCCCACAGCACAATTTCATTTTTCCTGGATTTTTTTTTCTTAAAACTCCTCTGGATTATAGGTGAGGAATGGTCATTAAATCCTGAAACCCAGGAAAGAAACCCCTGGATTAATGAAACGATGGGGGAGGTGCAGGGAGGGTTTTCCCATTCCTGAGGCTTTTCACCCCATTTTTGGAGTGAGTCTGAGTCTGGGAGAGATTTAGTGGGGTGGAAAATAAGTCGGGAACGGGGAGAGGAAATGGAAATGGGCTGTGGGTTCAGCTCTTTTCTTTTAATTCAATCCCTTGCTTATCCTTCTCTTCCCATCTTCCTCCACCTCCAGAGAAGGAAAACGGGCAATTCCAGCAGTGGGAATTCGCGGAGGTGAAAAGGAGGCGGGGCTGAAACGGGGGATAAAGGAATCGGGATAAATCCACCCTCCCCCAAAAAAATCGGGGGTCTTGCTGTGACCTGATTTCCAACCCCAATCCCCCGGATCCGCCCTGGATTCCTCCAGGAAGGGGCCAAATTCCCAGCGAGAAATTCAGGAGCTCATCCGAGGGAATCGCGCGACCCTCCCCTCGAGAATGGCGAGGGATCGAGTAATTCGGGGGAGAGAGGGAAACGGGAAAGGATGGAGAAAAGAGGCTTGGGATGGAAAAAAACGGGATTCCCAAAAGGAGCGCGAGGACCCCCCAGAGCTGGGAAGGGTCTCCGCTGGGGGGGGGTGCGGGAAAAGCCCCTCGGGATCGGGGGCCGGGGGTGGTTCGGTATCCTCGGCAAGGACAAAGAAGGAAACGATCGGCAGGATTTGGAGGGGGAAAGGGAGATACGTGGGAGAATAGTGGGAAAAGAAGGGAAGGGGAGATATAGGGGCTTTGGAAAAAGTGGGCATGGGGGGGGAAAAGGATAAAAAAAGCAGATATAGGGGGATATGGAGGGGGGAAAACTGGGAGATATAGGATGCTGAGGGGCGATCGATCCCGTGGGGGTTGAAGGGGGGACCGATCCCGGGGGTGAGGTGGATCCCCTAGGCCGAGCACCCCGGGCTGGGGTCGCCGCCGGTCCCGAACAAAGGGCCCCTGACCCTCGGGGGCCGCCGTACCCGCCCCGCGCCCCCCATCCGCCCGCCTTACCGGGGCCAGGGCACTTCCCGAAGCCCTTCTCGGGGCTCATCTTGGCCCAATCCAGACGCGATCCCGACCCCGGTCCCAGCGGGGGAACAAAGGAGCCGCCGGGGCTTTTACTCGCACCTGTGGGATTTGCGCCTCCTTTTTCCTGCAAATGAGAGGCGGGGCCCAATCAGGGCTATATTAACCCCAGGCTTTGCTAAGGGCCTTCATCCCCGCTCTGGGATCAGCTGAGGTAAGGGCCCTCGTCTCATTTCTGTGAAGAGCCTGTTTCACCTTGTCAGTTTGTTTTTTCAGCAGATGCTTCTGGGCATCTGAAGCAGCAGAGGCTTTAAAAATTCAGTGAAGAAAATAGGATTGAATACAGAGAGTATTTAAGTTCATGCTTTTAGGTTGGGCATTCAGTGGGGTTTAAGGTGCTTTTGTTATTTTTGGCGTTTTTCTTGTTTTTTTTAGGAGGAATACAACTTCCTGAAATTCCAGGTTGTGTTAAGTATGACTCCTGAGATACTTTCAGCAGGTTTATCGTGTCACAAAAGGCCTCTGGCCCGTGTCAAAGATGATGTTTGAGATTGAGGCTTCAGATGAGTGAGTTGAGTACAGCGACCAGGAGAGGGAGGGTGAGCACGGTATCCAGTTAGGATTTACCGTGCGGGTAACTAATATCTAAATATATAATCTAAATATCCAAATATATAATCTAAGTTATAAATCTAAATATATCTAAATATATAATATCGTAATATTAATATTAATATCAATATTAATATGTACTATATATTAGGTAATGTATAATCTATATTAATAATGTTAATAATGTTAATATTAACATTTTAATCTCTAAAGGGTGTTTTTTTGTTGTTTTCATTTGGTTAGAGGCAGAGTTTTTTCAGTTTTGGTCAGTGGTTTTGGGGGACATTCATTTAGGAGTATTTTTTTAAGGATTGGGACTCTCCTTTTTGCCCCCTTGGCTGTCTGTCCCCAGAGCACCACAGCCCCAGGCTGAGCTCGGCAGCAGTGCTGAGATAGGAATTTGGTTACTTATTTATACTGTGTCAGATTTCCCTCAGGGAATGGTGGTAAGGACAGCAGTGCTCACCTAACTTTGCAGCTGAGGTCAGTTTCAGGATCTAGTCATACTGCGGGGGAGCAGAGCGTCATGGTAAACACCAGCTAACACACTGACTGCCAGTGTTAACACCAACAATTCTTACCTAAATATTAATACCAATAACACAATGCATATTATTTCTACTAGTAGAGGTCAGTAGCGTTCTTAACACTGAGGCTTGCATCAAGAACACGAGATTAATTGAAGTTGTTGATTATGCCATTTGTTATAAATGAGAAACAAAGTCTTGATATTTATCAACATTTAGATTAGTTTATTTTATATAGATAGAGCAAGCAGTGTGCTGGGGAAAATCGCCCACTCCAGACTTCCATTGAACTTGGTTTGCAGTTCCCTTTTTATAGTATGGTTTTCCTATTAGTAATCTGCCCCTGGGGGTCCCCAAAAATCCCTCAGATCCGCCCCACCCCCTTTGGCCCCGTTTTTTAATCCCGAAGGGCAGAGTTGAGGGTTCTCGTCCCTTGGAAAAAAATATTTTAAAAAATTAAAAATTGGGGGATTTTGGGAGGTTTTTGGGATTTTGGGGGGGTCTGAGGATTTGGGGAGTGGTTTGGGATCTGGATTTGGGGGATTTGGGGGGGGGGAGCAGATTTTGGGGTTCGGGGGAGATTTTAGGGGGATTTTGGGAGACTTAGGAGGGATTTTGGGAGGTTTGGGGGATTGGGGGTTTAGGGGGGTTTTTAGAGGATTTTGGGGGAGATTTTTGGGAGGTTTTGGGATTTGGGGGATCTGAAGATTTGAGGGGGCTTTGGGGTCTGGGTTTGGGGGATTTGGGGGGTTTTAGGGGGATTTTGGGGTGGGGGCCAAAAAAAAAAAAATCCCAAAAAATCACCAAAAATTCCCCCCACAATCCCAAAAAATTCCTAAATAATTCCATAAAAATCTGCAAAAAATCACCAAAAAATGCCCAAAAAATCACTAAAAATGCCTTAAAAATCCCAAAAAATCCCCCCAAAAAATCACCAAAAATTCCCCAAAAAATCCCAAAACATTCCCAGAATGATCCCAATCCATTCCCCGTCCCAGGCCAGCTGTGCACGGTGCTGGTCGTGCTGGCGCTGCGCTCCGCGCTCTGGCCGCCCGCGCTGCTTTGCGCGCTCTGGGCGCTGGCGGACCGGGACACACGCGCCGCATGGGGGCGTCCTTGCGCGTGGCTGCGCGCCGCGCCCGTCTGGCTTGACTTCCGGGACTATTTCCCCATCTCGGTGAGCCGGGGGAAAATGGGCAGGGTTTGGGGGGGAAATGGCCCGTCTGGCGTCCCTTCCGGGACTATTTCGCCATCACGGTGACCGGGGAGGGGGAAAATGGGGGGGGGTTTGGGGGGGTCCTGGGGGCTTTTTGGGGTCTCTGAGTGGGATTTTGGAGGGATGCTCTTGATTTTGGTTGGGTGCATCATGAGCCCTGGGCACGGGTCCTGCCATTCATTTAGCTGATAGCCCAGGGTAGTTTGGAGGGGACACACTAAGTTTTTTGTAGGAAAATATGAGGGGATGTCAAGGGGAGTGAGGTGGCATTTTTGAGGGGATTGCTGAGGTAACTGAAGGGAGCCCAGCAGACAATTTCTCTGGGAAAGCCGAGGCCCCTGGGGAGCACAGCCAGGGCTCTCCAGGGCAGCAGGGACGGCTCAGCACTGGGGACTCATCGTGTCCCCCTTCCTTGGCAGCAGTAAGGGAGGAGAGGCTCCATGCAGGATGAGGCTGGAGAGAGCGAGCAGAGGAGCAGCCTCGGGCTGGAGAGGGGCAGGAGAGAGGCAAAAGGACCTCCCTGGGGTCACTGTGGGCAACAGAATGGACGCTTGGGTGACCAGTGCAAGTGAGGAGTGGATCGGAGTTCATCTACAGGGAAAAGAGGGGATGGTTTGGAGAGAAAAGCTGAGGCCATGAGTTCACTCACCCTGGCATGAATTGTGTTTGCACA
Organism: Muscicapa striata striata; assembly: GCA_030060385.1. Classification (NCBI taxonomy): domain Eukaryota; kingdom Metazoa; phylum Chordata; class Aves; order Passeriformes; family Muscicapidae; genus Muscicapa; species Muscicapa striata. The sequence goes on from JAREIS010000894.1 coordinate 89,099, forward strand.
AAGTGGGACCAGAGTTGAAGGTCAATCCAAAGCCAAGCCCCCTTGACCTCTGAATTCCAGAATAGTCTGTGAGCACACAAAGCTAGGAACTGTTGGGAAAAAGAAAGCAGCACTACCATTCTGGACCTCTGCCTGATATTCACAGAGAACTTCCCTTTCAAGGACTGAAATGGAACAAAAGTTATAAAAGAAATGTAATTCCAAGAGGGAAAACAGTCTGCAAAAAACAAGTCCACATGGGCCTGGATGCTGATCGCTATTGCTGGTCCATAACAGCGTCTGACAGGTCAGATTTCAAACTGTTTTATGTAACCGGAAACTGGTTTGTTCCTTCTCGTGAGCAGGATCATTGGCTTTGCGTGGCCAAAGGCACTGCACGTTTTCCAGGAAAAGAATTAGGGAAATATTTTAAAACATAGTCCTGGAGGTAAACAGCTTGGCTTGGTATTTCTGTGTGGAAATAGAAGAATAGCTCTTGTGATTTTTCTCTGATCTTTTTCCCACAGCTGTTTCTGTGCTCCTGACTTCCGTTGACATCAGGGATGTGTGGCTCAGAGCTCAGGAGCCGGATATGTTACTGACCCACGTCAGGTTGGTCTGCACTAGTGCAGGTGATGGATTTCAGGATGGCTTGGGAACTCGGAGACAAGGAGAAGAAACTATTTTGTCTCTTTGTAAAAAGATTTGGCTGTGTCAGGGCATTAATTCAGGGAATTAACCCTTCATCTTTAACGTTCTGTGCTCTACCATCATCACTGTTAACCCTGAAAGCCTCTAAGCTGTTCTCAGACAGTCCTAACTTGTTTGGTCAAAGAAAACTTATTTTTGTTTGGACCAGAAGATTTTATTACTGTGTGCAAACTCATGGGAAGATATTATTCAACATCTCTCAGCTTCAATTACCCTTTTTTTGAGCAGTCTGAGACACAATATTACTTTATATCATTTTTATCACAGGCGTTTTTATCTTTTTGAAGAACCAGAAAGACTGTTTGTGCATATGTGTGTCGTTGATGTCCATCCTCTCTCCAGTGTAGGATGGGAAAAAAGGCTGCAGAGCTTGCTACAAGGGGCTGTAAGGGCAAATAACGAGGAGCCAGAGGTTTAGTCATGATGATTTACTATTTGTTAAAAGAACCTGATTGATTTCAGGATAGCAAAACCAGTATGAATAGAAGACTGAACTCGGGAATCATGATGGTCTTCTTGGGTTTAAAAAGCTTTAATGGGTTTTGGAGACATTTATATCAGACCTGGTTTATTTGTGGTTTTATTGAGGCTTTCAAACCAAGAAAAGAAGGAAGGGTGTGTTGCAGATGGCAGGAATTATGGACAACAACCTACTATTACTGAGAACGTTTTTATTCTGGGTTTTTTTTTTTTCTGCCAATGCTCTTAGAATAAAAGTAAAGAGAGGTTTTGAATTAACTGGGATCTGCTTTGGTATTTTCAATTAATAAAAAATATATCTGTACTTGCCTTTGTACACCTTGTTGTGCTGAAGTGTAAATAAAAAAAAAAATCATTCAATAAAGGTAAATCACCCCACTAAAGATCCTCCACTCCCTACCCTTGTCTCCTGTCTTTCTTTGGTGTGATTTAGTCATTTTTTTCACTGTATTTCTTGCTTTACTTCTCACTTTACCTTCCAGCCTATTTCTGACCGTGCTTTTCTATTTCTGACTGTATTTCTATCTGTCTCTCTAACTCTGTCTTTCTGTTTCTCACTGTTTCTAACTGTCTGTCTTTCTGGTTCTCTAACTCTATGACTGTTTTATTTCCCTGTACCACTATTTTCCTGAAAATCTGTTTCTTTTTCTTTGTGTCTCTGACTCTATTTTATCATTTCCCTAATTCTGTTTTGCTCTTTCACTCTATTTTTTTCTTATTTTTTTTTATTTCTTTCTACGTCCCTCTGACGCTATCTCTGCTTCTGTTAGTCTCTCACTCTCTCTCTCTTTTTCTGTTTCTAGTTCTTTTTTCTTGCTACCTCTGTCTCAAACTTTGTTTTGCTTTCTAGCTATAAAATAAAAAAAGGCAATAGAAATTTCCAGACTCCCTTAAAAAAAAAAAACCAAAAACCCCCACCAGAGACCCTGACCTTATTATGTAAATAAAATTATTTACTAGTCCAGAGCCTGAGATTTTTTACTGCTGCACCAGACATCTCTTTTTTTTTCTTTTTTTTTAATATATACCATGTAGGACCCCTCATTAGTACTCCAGATGAGAGTAGGTAATAATTAGCTTGATTGAGCATTACATGCCGACTCCCATCTGGGGTTGTAATGAAAGTAGACAGTTAACTCCTGACACACTTAATTAGTAATGGGTGCTTAGAAAATTGGCTATTTAGCCAATGTTTTGGTGCACCACCACGCCTGTCACTCACCCAAAGATCCACTTCTCACTCAAGCCCGTCCCGACCCCACCCCACCCCCGCCGCCAGGTGTCCCCTGCACATCACGGCACCGCCTGTGCCCAAGCCCCTCCCGAGGTACCCCTGAGAGCCTGAGGCCGTCCCCAGCGCTGCCCCTGCC